>JAVJIF010026112.1:0-48189 GCA_038442645.1 Agave tequilana | reverse complement strand
GGAATTTCGCAACAGCGTAGGCATTTAGATCGGTTGGTCGATTTCAGTTCTAGCGATGATTATTTGAGTGGATATGATAACTACTCACATGGTCATCATAGTCTTGAAGGCTATTTACAGGGGTTGGGTTTGACATCTGGCCAATATTCTGACACTGATTATTCTAGCACTGGTGAATATTCTACTAGCAGCACTGAATATCGAGGTTTTGTGTATTATCACCATGGAGCTGATATTACACAACCCTACCATCATATTACTCTGATAGTGGATCCTCTGGCCAATCATCTCAGCCTACAGGATCTCACCCACAAATATATTATTATCCTTATGGAAACTATATGCCTGATTTCTATACTTATCGTGGGGATGATGATAATAATGATTTTGTGCCTCCTCGTAATTCAATGTGGAAATGACTATATTAGCAGGTACTTATAAATTATTTTGTGCAATTTACTATATTATGCATGTATTTTAATATTTTTCTACCGACGACGCTTGTATTTATACTTTTACGTTATGTTTTGAGTGCTAGGTTGTAACGGTCCCAGATTTCATAAATTCCATTATAACAAAAATATTCTTTTAAACTGATAGATTATCATAATCATTCCAAGCTCTTAAAATTTTCGGCAGCACTTCCTTTGTAAATGTTACATGCCCAAATATACATTTCAATTTACAGAAATTTTGACCAACAACAGTCCACTTATTCTCAAATCAAACATGTAAGTCAAAGTTAACAATCACCCAAGCCATCATAATAAATACCTCGGCTCACCACGGCCTGTTAATTCCTCAAATAATAATTTCGGCTTGACATCGCCTACTTATATGAAACAAAAGAAAATATATGCTCGAGAGTACTCCTCTCGGCATCCACAATATAAACAGATCTAACTATAACTTTAACACATCACCATAATTACAATCTAACTTACTTCATACATATCCATCTCTCAAAACGTATATAAGGTATCAGTATACATCAAGTAGGATTCCCAACAGGAACTAAATTACAATCTAATACAATCATTAATAATAAACTTCTCAACAAACGCCTAAATCTCAAGCTGGTCTTCTGCCATACAGCGACCTGAAATATAAAACTGGGAGGGAGTGAGCTCGACAGCTCAGTGAGAGAGAATCAAGTGAATCAAGGAAAATACAATTAAGGGGCGTGTTTCTTCTTCAACAATTTTAGAAAGTACAGATGAATAAATGAAACAATGAGAGAGCAATATCTTATAATGAATGATTAACACAAAGGTCAATATAATCTATGTGACGGTCTGACTTCTCTAGAATCGATTCTCTTTAACTTTCTTTAGTTTTTCTGTTGCAGCTTACTTGGTCCAGAAATTCAATAAGATACTCTCTCAGTTATTATAACTTATGCATGGCTCTGTTTTAAGTACTTTTAACACACATCATCACATAACTCATATCTCATACCTTAGGTACAGCCAGTCAAAATCGAAGTTTCATGGGGGGTAAGTATATGTCTTGGTAATACAACACCACAATATCACCCCATATCATCTAAGTATAATTTATCCATATGGATAATGCGATCACACATAATCATACTATACTTCACAATATTCACATATCATACTTAAAGATGTGCACAACACACATGATACACATGCATATAGAACCACAGTGAAGTGTGAGAATTCCCCGTCTTCTTCCTCCTACCGGCTCCCGCACGGCCCCTTCCTCCTATATATATATATATTTGTATGTATATACAACAATAACACCGTCTTCCCCCTCCTACCGGTTCTCGCACGGCCCTTCCTCCAATATATATATATAACAATCCCACCGTCTTCCCCCTCCTACCGGCTCCTGCCCGGCCCCTTCCTTCAATGCAAAAGATGTAACAAACATATACACACACACATTCAAAAGCACAAATAATGATTTCATCACAATACGAACACCAACCCCTTTATTGCAGTTTACCTTTTTAGCTTGACACTAATGTCCATTAACATCCATATATGACACACCATATGTGTATATACATATATATGAGTTACCAGTTAATACTGTAGTGATCTATTCATCTCAATTTAATGAGTCAGCTTCTCATTTACTTTGTTAAGTATTAGCCTTTTGAGTTGTGCTACTAGCACATCAACATTCAATTATGTAGCATACAATCATGATCGTAAATTTTACAATGCATACACGTCATGGAGATCTGTAACACCCCGCTCCCAGAATACGTACTTAGTTGCGTATTCGGATTTTTCGATCGTATTTTTCGATTTACTTCCTGTATTTGTTTTGTATTATGAATTATTTCTATGATCGTTTTGTCTTGGATCCGGATTCACGGACTCGGAGTCAGCCCAGTCTGAACCGAGGACCCGATCCTAGGGTATTACTCAATTTGGTCTTTCCGGTATTCAGATTTGACCGATTTCAGTTTTAAACATCGTTTTCCAATATTTTAGATTTTCTATGATTTCTTGGAATTTTCCTGAATTAAATTGAAAATCTTCAAAACCGGTGTCGACCAGTGCCGCTGACCGATTCCCGGATTTTTAATTTACAAACGGATTGGAATTACTAGAAGTATCTTTTTACATTATTTCTTAAAACCACATTTTCTATCTAAATACCTTTTCTGGGGATTTTATGAATTTATGAAAATTCCACCGGATTCGGCATCGGCCAGTATCGCTGGTTGATTCCAGGATTTTTAGTTTACAATCAGAATGAATTTCTAAATTCCGCTTTCACTTTACTTCTTAAAATCATATTTTATTCTTTAATACATTTTCTGGGATTTTTCGAAATTTATCAAAATCTGGCTGACCCGGTGTGGACCGTATCGGCGGTTGACTTCCGGATTTTAATTTGAAAACGGGATATTATTTCTGAAAACCGATTTCATATTATTCCTCAGGATGACGTTTTCTACCTCTGGGTATTTTTTGGGATTTTCTGGAACAGTTGATTTTTCGCGACCATATTATAATATTATTATTTTATCAAATCTTTTACTTTCTTTCTTCCTTTCTTTTCTCTTCTTTTCTCCCACCAACCGCAGCCCACTCTCCTCCACGTGGGCGACATCATCTCCCCCTTACCTACTCCCCTATCCCATCAATCTCTTCCTCTTTTTATTCTTTTTTCTTTTCTTTTCTTTTTCATTATTTTCTTTTTTCCTTCTTTTCTTTTCCTTCACTTCTCCTCCTCCTCCTCCATCTGAGCGCGACCCGGCCTCACCTCCCTCCCTCTCTCTGTTGGCCACGCCGGCGGCCAGGACCGCCGCCGGCGGCCACTGGCCGGAGAGGGGACCGATTTCCCTCTCCTCTCTCTCGGATCTCTCTCTCCCCCTCTCTTTCCTCTTTCCCTCTCACTCTCCTCCCTCACCTTTTCCTTTTTTTTGGGGGTGGCCGGCGGCCACCCCTGGCGGCGCCGGCCACTGAGGGCCGGCGTGGCCTCCCCGGCTCCCCGTCTGGCCGCGCTGTCGCTGGCCGGCCAGGCTTGGCCAGGCCAGGGCAACAGCCCTGGCCGTGGCCTGTTGGAGGGAGGGGGCTGCTGCCCTCTCCCTATTTCTCCCCTGGGGTGGCCGGTGGCCACCCCAGCGCCGGCGCGCCGCCGGCACTTCGCCGGCGGCCGTTCCCGGCCAGGGGCTGGAAGCCCTGGACGTGAGCAGGGGGAGGCTGCCCCCCTGTTCTCTTTCTCTCTCTACCTGCTCTCTCTTTCTCTCCCCTGCTTTTTCTCTCTCTCTCTTCTCCATCATCTCTCTCTCTCTCATTCTCTCTCACTGCCAATCTCTCTCTCTGTCCAGAATTTCTCTCTCATCTCTTTCTCTCTCTAGATGTTCCCTCTACCTCTCACTAGACTTTCTCTCTCCTCTCTGTTATTCTGACGCGGATCTCATCCCCGCGTCCCGATAACCCCTTAACGCGGATCTTCGCGTTCTTGGCATTTGTTCAACGCGGCCTTCGCGTTCTTGTATCGACGCAGCGCGGAGTCAACGCCCGCGTCTGTGTCCCTCTCGTGTCAACACGACGCGGAGCTAAGGTCCGCGTCTGTGTTCTTCCTGTGCCAACGCGACGCGGAACCCACGACCGCGTCCGCATTCTCCTCGCGTCCTGATTTGAACGCGGGTCTCGAACCCCGCGTTTGTGGCATCTTCGCGACGCGACTCCCGCGTCTGTGATTACCGCGTCTGCTATTCCCGCGACGCGACTCCCGCGTCTGCGACCCCCGCGTCTCATAAGCCCGCGTCTCCCTGTGTCCCTTTTTCTCTCTGGGTTTCACTCTCTAACTCTTTCTCTCTCCTCTTCACTTTCTCTCTCTTCATAATTATATATTATTTTATGGCGCGTGCGCGAGTTCCATGGATTTCAGAGTTTTCGGCCTTTCCGGTGATTTAGGCGAGTGTCCTCGCTCTCGCCTCTATTTGGGTTTCCCCGCTTCGTCGGGTCGACATGTATTTTATTCCATGTTTTCATGTATTATGTATTGGGCTGCGTCCCTGTATTTGTGTATGGCCGAGTGCCAATGACTGGACATGTATTGCTCTGTGACGAATGCTTGTATTATGGTAGTTAATTCTTGTTCATGTGATACTAACATTGCAGGTCTCTCAGCCTTTAACCTCCGGTCACTCACTATCTCGAAAGGGAAGTGATTGGGATCGGCAGGTCTCCCCGTTCTTCAGCCTCCGGTCACTCACTATCTCGAAAGAGAGGTGATTGGGACCGTCAGGTTTCTCAGTTCAGCCTCCGGTCACTCACTATCTCGAAAGAGAAGTGATTGGGACTGTCAGGTTTCTCAGTGCAGCCTCCGGTCGCTCACTATCTCGAAAGAGAGGTGATTGGGATCGTTAGGCCTCTCAGCCCTTAGCCTCCGGTCACTCACTATCTCGAAAGGGAAGTGATTGGGACCGTCAGGTCTTCGGCCCCGCCTGGTTGTCATGATCAGCGTTCAGTGCTTTACCACTTGATTCGTCTAGGCGAGATGCTGCCAGATTTTCTACTCGCACTTTAAGCCGAGTTGTCCCGGTAACCTTGCCAGACGCTCTAGTGTTAAATACTGGTTGCTGTCTATGTCTCCAGCTTGCTCAGCTCCGCTTGGTTGTGCTCAGCTACTGCTTTACTACATGCCATTACTTCATACTTGTCATTTACATGCTACTATTTAACACATGTATATCACCTGGCAACTGATTTGTTATCACCTAACATCGGACATGACTTGCCACCGGACTAATATCAATCGCTTGACATGACTGGTTACCTGCCAAATATCATCCTCTTGTCATGCTATCACTTGACACCCAGCATGATATACTTGACTCTCATGATTATCACGATAACGGGAATGATGACCTGACATCTTGATAGTACAAAATGTACTCCTGATACACATGTGATACATTATAGTACGTACAGTACTCCTGATATATCTGCATTCCTGATATTCCTGACTTGCTCTTGCTCATTCCCGGAATCTGATAATCATCTAATAAATTATAAAAAGGAACAACTTGCATCGGGTCGGGGGAAACTTGCGGCTATCAATATGTGTTCGTGTTTACAGTGGTACTAGGCATGTTGTGCAACTAAAACTTCCGGTCTGACCTGTGGGCCTCCAGGCGACCGAGGGGAGTGCTGGCTCCCTCCTTCTTGGTACCATCTTGTTAAGGGCATCTTATAAGACCCTCCTGATCGCCTTGCGGCAGGTTCCGTCCACCAAGCAACGGAACAATCCTGGGCCGTGGTCCCGGGTATGTACGGGACCCACTGTAAACATTGTTCGTTGATACCCCCGTTGGTTTCCAATAACAACCTTGCTTTACTCGGATGTGGATATATGTGTGCTGGGACGCTAGTTCACATATCTAGACATCAGGGTAAGACGAGTAATAATGATAATAATAAAAGATGCCAACTACGTATCCTGTTATGTCTGTTATGAACTCCCGTTATGCTTGTTATGATTCCTGTGATGTGCTCCTGTTATGACCATTATGTAATTTGATGTGTTGTTTTGTAACTCGGGTTGTACGCGCTCGGATTACGGTGGCATGAGATAAAGGTATATAGATGAGGGTTTCCTTGTTTGGATTATTCCTTCGAGGTACTAGTCTCATGGGGCCGTGATCTAAGCTTGTACAATCGGTTTTGCTCGTAATCGGCTCTATTCGGTTTTATCGGTTTTTATCGGTTTTATGATATCTGGTGTTATCCTATCTACTCTACTTCTCACCTCTTTACCTGCTCTTATCATATCATACCATGAGTACTTCCTGCCTGATATCACTTGTTACATATCTACCTGCCTGTACATTTCCTGCTCACGACACGGTTTTCAATGCATGATTATGATTCGGTTTTATCGATACACATATGCTTATCTCAGCACGCCATCTGGCTGTTGTATCACCACTCGCCTGGGGAGTTTCATCTGACTCCCCTGGATCCTCATGTCCAGGTCATGGAGCTTGGAGCGTATGGATTCCCCAGTTGCTGATCAGAGTGGCGCAGCGGTAGCGTGGATCTCCAGCAGACCGCCTAGAGCTCTATTCTTCCAGGCCCCCCCTGTGTGCCTCTCGAGTTTTCCTTTTGTAAACTCGTGAGTGCCTGTGTACTGTTCACTCTTGTACCTCTTTTTGTGATCTCGCAATTGCGCATATCAGTGATGTAATATTCATGTAATATTGGATCACCTCTGGTGATAACTTTGTAATTGTACTCATGTGTTGGAATGTATAATGCACCACTTGCTTCCGTACTCTGATTCTTGCCTGTACTGATGCTTAGCGTATATACGTGAGGGTATTTCTGACCTGCGTATATACGTCGCAGTAACGTCTCCGTACCCGCAGGATCGGGGCGTTACAAGATCAATTCATCAACAAAATAAATACTAAAATTTGTTGCTTGAGGGCAAAGATAATTGTCACATAGGTATACAACTTTCTAGTTATGTTCATGTGACATCCCCGTCAATTTCATATATATTCAACGTACATCAAGGTTGTAAACAATCATCACTTAGATGTGGGTGCACAGTGTATCAATAACCATATGAAGAATAAGCAATATCAACAAGTTATCTATTATGAGAAACTCCTATAATAATTTACACCCGTGTATCAGTAATAATGTTGGATTTCTATTCACATCAACGCACCCGAGATTTCATTCATACGTCTAACATTACTAGCTTCTTAACGCTCATGTGTCTAGTATGGTTCCGTCGAAACTCCTAATACCATAATTATTCGGTCAGTTAGTCAATTAATGACTACCAATATGATTAGACAATTCATTACCAACCTTGATTCCCGACTTCGTAATTAACAGTTCCCGCTCTGATGATTTTCATAATTGCCACTTACGTAACTATTGATTTTTAAATCTCACAATTTAAAGCGAAGTATTCTCTATGGACACCAATATCAATGATTTAATATGCTCAAGCCTAATTTCACATCTTTATGAGGCAATATGAAAAGATACAGTTTTCATAGCTCGCAGCCATGTGGTATCCACTCTATATTTCTTCGTAGTCTTCTGTTGCATCAGTTTATAGTTAACCATCAATATTAGATCTTTCGTCCTATTGAGAAAGTAATTAGCTATTGTTCATAGCCAGGGTAATCAACGAAGTGTTGTTTAAATAAACGCTTGGAAGGACTCCTGCAGCCTTATTACCTATATATGCTGAGTTTATGAATCAAGACCTTCGCATGTAATATCTAGAAAACTGAATCTCATAAGCTTGAGAACTTACTGCCTAGAAGTTGATTTTGAAGAATAACTCACCACTATGATTTACTTCGATGATCTACGTGCACTGGGCTATTGAAATAAAGATACTGAGGCACCCTATATAAACAATGCATTGCTCTAACCGTATCAGAATTTGCCTCCGAGCAGCTCAAGTCTAAAACATAAATGCCTGGTGTGACGTGAGTATCATGTTAATTCTTATAGACAAGTAATATGAAAATAGTTTACAATCTTCCCCTTTATACCCTTCTATCGCAGTACTCCCAACTTGTGAATATTGTCGATAAAATTTCAGCCTAATCCTGGCCCGCAATCGCAGAGTCAGAAACCACAGTCCTATTATTTCGGGACTGTGAGTCGTAAACCCGCAACATTGGACAGTGTTATTAATTTGTAACAACATGCGTTATTAAAACTTATTTCTTATTATTGAAAATTATAGTACTTGTCATTTGCCAAAATCCTTAGTTGTCCTGAACCTCTTGAATCTCGCTTCTAAATCATATGCGGAAGGAGAGATGGGTTGAATAATTCTTCCAGTTGCCTTTCTTTTTCCTTTGCCATTAGGATTTGTTTTAGTCCTACCAATTGATTGAATTTATAATTCATCTCATCAGAAAGTGCTCGACATACCCAAATTTATCAATACCTCTAAACATGTCGGACTTTCTAAGTGTCTGGGCGAATACAACAGTAATTATTTAATGATGCAGATATGCCCAACAATATACCCACCTGAACTTGAAATAATATAATGCAAGGATAAGAACTCTTTCATGAGAATATTGTTTTATGTGGAGCTCCAGGAGTTCTAGTCTAGTGCTATTGAATTCAGAGCACCACTTGATCTAGCACCAAGACTCTGAAATCTATATAAAAATCTGATAGGATGGTTCTATGTTGTTTCTCTGGCTACACTGGAAATTTAACAGAAATTATTACGTCAAGAGTGTATCGAGTCATAACCTACCAAATTCTAGAATAAGTATCGTCGTCAAAAACCCAATACACTTTGCTGCCACTAGGCACAAGTAGCAAAATCTTTCAGGCTTTTTAACTTCCTTCTAATTATTACGAGGACAGATCCTGGGGTTACCTCTTAAATAGAAACAAACATATAAAATTTGTGAAACCTCAACTTTCATTATTAGGAGCGTATTTAGTTCTGAGCTTGGCGCAACATGCCCTTTATTTATTCTAAAATTCACATAGGCCTCCCCTTAAATGGTGATTCATAAGGGGGAAACTAATTTTCGACATGATTTATATTTCCTTCTGTTTCTCAAAGGATTCCTAACGTCCAACCAACGCAGGTTTTAAAAAAAAAATTCATGTGCTTAGAGATACTATCACCTTTCTAATAGTTTATTAAATGACAATTATAATTGAGTTAACTAATAAAAGAAAATTCAGAAACTCCTTAATCATAAAGGAAAATTCTGCAACTCAAGAATCTTGACTAGCCGGTCTTATTATGACGATAACTTTCAGTACAGACCCTCAATTGGGACACCGCAAAAGCCGTTGAAAAGTAGATTTGATTATCTTTTCAACGATATACTACATGATCAGTTTTATCTAACTAAACTGTTTCAGATATACAGAAACTCTTCAGCTGTGGGTGAGTTCTGCAGCAGAACAGTTTCGACCAACATGCAATGTTTCAGTCGTAACTTGAGGTACAGATATCTGATTAGGACATGGTATGAACCGTTGGAAAGTAGACTTGATTGTCTTTCCAACGGTATAAAATATGATGTAATATAACCCTAACATACTGATGGACTGAGCCCGAATTTACAGAGTATTCTGTTTAACAGATTTCTACACATATTAGAAAGATTCTCTACTTTGCTCAAGATGATGATTTGCCCAGAAATTTTTACAAGAAAATATAGGGGAAAATTAGATTGAATGCTACTTTAAATGACAGAAATTAATCGATATATATATTATGAGGATTTCTCTAGAAATTCAGAAAATGAAATAGATTTAGATCTAGATGAAATCTCCCTCACCTTTTCCCGGCGTCGAAATCCGCTGAATCGCACTCCACCGCGTCCCGGGAACCCACACCATCGCGCTCCGGGAGGGGGTCTGGCGGCTGCAGCAGCAGCTGCCTGCTGCGGCCAGCAGCAGCTGCTGCTCTGCTGCCTGCTGCGGCTGCTTCAGCTGTGCCGCGCGCGCAGATCAGGGGAGAGGAGAGAGAGGTAGAGTGGGATTTTGAGGAATTGAGAGTGATTTTCAGGAGATTTCACTAGAATTTTCATGGAGAGACCCTTAGGTTCAGCTGAATTTGGGGAAGAAGGTTGAAGAGAGAGAAGGTAGGTGGGGAAAATGAGGGTATTTGCTCATTTAACTTAATATATAAGCCAAAAAAAAATTTCTCCCAATTTGCCACTTGTCCCCATCTCCTACCACTTCACCTACTCCCATCCACTTACTCTCTCTCTTAATTAAAAATCTTGTATTAGAAAAAGAGGTATTTGCATGTATTTATATCAAACATGAGTATGTATCCAATTCCACATACTAGAATATATATACGCACCTACATATATATACATCCATACATGCCTCTAATTACATATCCATATCACATGCACTTGGTATATAAATATCTATGTATGATAAATCCCATTTAGTCATGCACCCGCATGTACACACGTATTTACAATTATCAATATTTCATCTACTTAAAATTATCCATACAAATTTAAAATAAAATAACATTACAAAGGAATTAACTCAGTCATCACCCCTAGTGATTCTGTATAATCTCTTAGATCACAGATTATAATGTTAAATAAAGATTTAGAATTTCAGGGTGTTACAGTTCTACCCCCCTTACAAAAGTTTCGTCCTCGAAACTTGGCATGCCTGAAACAGATAAGTACAAAACCTTCTCATTCCTCCTATATACTTCAAAATCTTACTTCCATATAATATCCATCTCGATCCTTTTCCTTGGGAACTTATTATCTCTTGAACAACTTTCTACACTATATTCTTACGATCCGACTTAATCTTAACTCGCTTGATATTTTAATCATTTCCTTACTCCAGTGTCCCATACCACTAGCAGCTCGTACTGAGGGCTCACACCCTCAGCCGAACACATCCGAATTATGGCATGTGGGTACCATAATCTGAACATAAGGCAGTGACCAAATATCCCGCGATTCAGGATTAATCATACACGTAAGAACTCCTACCCCCCTTAAACCAATCATATCAAACAATATTTTCACATACATACAAAGCATAATCATGCATATCAATCATAACAATCAGCCCTAACAATCCAATCCACTTTCTACTATTTATTCTAAGTTTATCCTCATTCTATATCCTGGGCTCTGATACCAACTATAACGGTCCCAGATTTCATAAATTCCATTATAACAAAAATATTCTTTTAAACTGATAGATTATCATAATCATTCCAAGCTCTTAAAATTTTCGGCAGCACTTCCTTTGTAAATGTTACATGCCCAAATATACATTTCAATTTACAGAAATTTTGACCAACAACAGTCCACTTATTCTCAAATCAAACATGTAAGTCAAAGTTAACAATCACCCAAGCCATCATAATAAATACCTCGGCTCACCACGGCCTGTTAATTCCTCAAATAATAATTTCGGCTTGACATCGCCTACTTATATGAAACAAAAGAAAATATATGCTCGAGAGTACTCCTCTCGGCATCCACAATATAAACAGATCTAACTATAACTTTAACACATCACCATAATTATAATCTAACTTACTTCATACATATCCATCTCTCAAAACGTATATAAGGTATCAGTATACATCAAGTAGGATTCCCAACAGGAACTAAATTACAATCTAATACAATCATTAATAATAAACTTCTCAACAAACGCCTAAATCTCAAGCTGGTCTTCTGCCATACAGCGACCTGAAATATAAAACTGGGAGGGAGTGAGCTCGACAGCTCAGTGAGAGAGAATCAAGTGAATCAAGGAAGGAAAATACAATTAAGGGGCGTGTTTCTTTCTTCAACAATTTTAGAAAGTACAGATGAACAAATGAAACAATGAGAGAGCAATATCTTATAATGAATGATTAACACAAAGGTCCATATAATCTATGTGACGGTCTGACTTCTCTAGAATCGATTCTCTTTAACTTTCTTTAGTTTTTCTGTTGCAGCTTACTTGGTCCAGAAATTCAATAAGATACTCTCTCAGTTATTATAACTTATGCATGGCTCTGTTTTAAGTATTTTAACACACATCATCACATAACTCATATCTCATACCTTAGGGGTACAGCCAGTCAAAATCGAAGTTTCATGGGGGAAGTATATGTCTTGGTAATACAACACCACAATATCACCCCATATCATCTAAGTATAATTTATCCATATGGATAATGCGATCACACATAATCATACTACACTTCACAATATTCACATATCATACTTAAAGATGTGCACAACACATGATACACATGCATATAGAACCACAGTGAAGTGTGAGAATTCCCCGTCTTCTTCCTCCTACCGGCTCCCGCACGGCCCCTTCTTCCTATATATATATTTGTATGTATATACAACAATAACACCGTCTTCCCCCCTCCTACCGGTTCTCGCACGGCCCCTTCCTCCAATATATATATATATATATATATAACAATCCCACCGTCTTCCCCCCTTCTATCGGCTCCTGCCCGGCCCCTTCCTCCAATGCAAAAGATGTAACAAACATATACACACACACATTCAAAAGCACAAATAATGATTTCATCACAATACGAACACCAACCCCTTTATTGCAGTTTACCTTTTTAGCTTGACACTAATGTCCATTAACATCCATATATGACACACCATATGTGTATATACATATATATGAGTTACCAGTTAATACTGTAGTGATCTATTCATCTCAATTTAATGAGTCAGCTTCTCATTTACTTTGTTAAGTATTAGCCTTTGAGTTGTGCTACTAGCACATCAACATTCAATTATGTAGCATACAATCATGATCGTAAATTTTACAATGCATACACGTCATGGAGATCAATTCATCAACAAAACAAATACTAAAATTTGTTGCTTGAGGGCAAAGATAATTGTCACATAGGTATACAACTTTCTAGTTATGTTCATGTGACATCCCCGTCAATTTCATATATATTCAACGTACATCAAGATTGTAAACAATCATCACTTAGATGTGGGTGCACAGTGTATCAATAACCATATGAAGAATAAGCAATATCAACAAGTTATCTATTATGAGAAACTCCTATAATAATTTACACCCGTGTATCAGTAATAATGTTGGATTTCTATTCACATCAACGCACCCGAGATTTCATTCATACGTCTAACATTACTAGCTCTTAACGCTCATGTGTCTAGTATGGTTCCGTCGAAACTCCTAATACCATAATTATTCGGTCAGTTAGTCAATTAATGACTACCAATATGATTAGACAATTCATTACCAACCTTGATTCCCGACTTCGTAATTAACAGTTTCCGCTCTGATGATTTTCATAATTGCCACTTACGTAACTATTGATTTTTAAATCTCACAATTTAAAGCGAAGTATCCTCTATGGACACCAACATCAATGATTTAATATGCTCAAGCCAAATTTCACATCTTTATGAGGCAATATGAAAAGATACAGTTTTCATAGCTCGCAGCCATGTGGTATCCACTCTATATTTCTTCGTAGTCTTCTGTTGCATCAGTTTATAGTTAACCATCAATATTAGATCTTTCTTCCTATTGAGAAAGTAATTAGCTATTGTTCATAGCCAGGGTAATCAACGAAGTGTTGTTTAAATAAACGCTTGGAAGGACTCCTGCAGCCTTATTACCTATATATGCTGAGTTTATGAATCAAGACCTTCGCATGTAATATCTAGAAAACTGAATCTCATAAGCTTGAGAACTTACTGCCTAGAAGTTGATTTTGAAGAATAACTCACCACTATGATTTACTTCGATGATCTACGTGCACTGGGCTATTGAAATAAAGATACTGAGGCACCCTATATAAACAATGCATTGCTCTAACCGTATCAGAATTTGCCTCCGAGCAGCTCAAGTCTAAAACATAAATGCCTGGTGTGACGTGAGTATCATGTTAATTCTTATAGACAAGTAATATGAAAATTAGTTTACAATCTTCCCCTTTATACCCTTCTATCGCAGTACTCCCAACTTGTGAATATTGTCGATAAAATTTCAGCCTAATCCTGGCCCGCAATCGCAGAGTCAGAAACCACAGTCCTATTATTTCGGGACTGTGAGTCGTAAACCCGCAACATTGGACAGTGTTATTAATTTGTAACAACATGCGTTATTAAAACTTATTTCTTATTATTGAAAATTATAGTACTTGTCATTTGCCAAAATCCTTAGTTGTCCTGAACCTCTTGAATCTCGCTTCTAAATCATATGCGGAAGGAGAGATGGGTTGAATAATTCTTCCAGTTGCCTTTCTTTTTCCTTTGCCATTAGGATTTTTGTTTAGTCCTACCAATTGATTGAATTTATAATTCATCTCATCAGAAAGTGCTCGACATACCCAAATGTATCAATACCTCTAAACATGTCGGACTTTCTAACTGTCTGGGTGAATACAACAGTAATTATTTAATGATGCAGATATGCCCAACAATATACCCACCTGAACTTGAAATAATATAATGTAAGGATAAGAACTCTTTCATGAGAATATTGTTTTATGTGGAGCTCCGGGAGTTCTAGTCTAGTGCTATTGAATTCAGAGCACCACTTGATCTAGCACCAAGACTCTGAAATCTATATAAAAATCTGATAGGATGGTTCTATGTCGTTTCACTGGCTACACTGGAAATTTAACAGAAATTATTACGTCAAGAGTGTATCGAGTCATAACCTACCAAATTCTAGAATAAGTATCGTCGTCAAAAACCCAATACACTTTGCTGCCACTAGGCACAAGTAGCAAAATCTTTCAGGCTTTTTAACTTCTTTCTAATTATTACGAGGACAGATCCTGGGGTTACCTCTTAAATAGAAACAAACATATAAAATTTGTGAAACCTCAACTTTCATTATTAGGAGCGTATTTAGTTCTGAGCTTGGCGCAACATGCCCTTTATTTATTCTAAAATTCACATAGGCCTCCCCTTAAATGGTGATTCATAAGGGGGAAACTAATTTTCGACATGATTTATGTTTCCTTCTGTTTCTCAAAGGATTCCTAACGTCCAACCAACGCAGGTTTTAAAAAAAAAATTCATGTGCTTAGAGATACTATCACCTTTCTAATAGTTTATTAAATGACAATTATAATTGAGTTAACTAATAAAAGAAAATTCAGAAACTCCTTAATCATAAAGGAAAATTCTGCAACTCAAGAATCTTGACTAGCCGGTCTTATTATGACGATAACTTTCAGTACAGACCCTCAATTGGGACACCGCAAAAGCCGTTGGAAAGTAGATTTGATTATCTTTTCAACGATATACTACACGATCAGTTTTATCTAACTAAACTGTTTCAGATATACAGAAACTCTTCAGCTGTGGGTGAGTTCTGCAGCAGGACAGTTTCGACCAACATGCAATGTTTCAGTCGTAACTTGAGGTACAGATATCTGATTAGGACATGGCATGAACCGTTGGAAAGTAGACTTGATTGTCTTTCCAACGGTATAAAATATGATGTAATATAACCCTAACATACTGATGGACTGAGCCCGAATTTACAGAGTATTCTGTTTAACAGATTTCTACACATATTAGAAAGATTCTCTACTTTGCTCAAGATGATGATTTGCCTAGAAATTTTTACAAGAAAATATAGGGGAAAAGTAGATTGAATGCTACTTTAAATGACAGAAATTAATCGATATATATATTATGAGGATTTCTCTAGAAATTCAGAAAATGAAATAGATTTAGATCTAGATGAAATCTCCCTCACCTTTTCCCCGGCGTCGAAATCCGCTGAATCGCACTCCACCGCGTCCGGGAACCCACACCATCGCGCTCCGGGAGGGGGTCTGGCAGAGCAGCTGCAGCCTGCTGCCTGCTGCTGCAGCAGCAGCAGCAGCCTGCTGCTGCGGCCAGCAGCAGCAGCAGCAGCTCTCTGCTGCCTGCTGCGGCTGCTTCAGCTGTGCCGCGCGCGCAGATCAGGGGAGAGGAGAGAGAGGTAGAGTGGGATTTTGAGGAATTGAGAGTGATTTTCAGGAGATTTCACTAGAATTTTCATGGAGAGACCCTTAGGTTCAGCTGAATTTGGGGAAGAAGGTTGAAGAGAGAGAAGGTAGGTGGGGAAAATGAGGGTATTTGCTCATTTAACTTAATATATAAGCCAAAAAAAAAATTTCTCCCAATTTGCCACTTGTCCCCATCTCCTACCACTTCACCTACTCCCATCCACTTACTCTCTCTTAATTAAAAATCTTGTATTAGAAAAAGAGATATTTGCATGTATTTATATCAAACATGAGTATGTATCCAATTCCACATACTAGAATATATATACGCACCTACATATATATACATCCATACATGCCTCTAATTACATATCCATATCACATGCACTTGGTATATAAATATCTATGTATGATAAATCCAATTTAGTCATGCACCCGCATGTACACACGTATTTACAATTATCATATTTCATCTACTTAAAATTATCCATACAAATTTAAAATAAAATAACATTACAAAGGAATTAACTCAGTCATCACCCCTAGTGATTCTGTATAATCTCTTAGATCACAGATTATAATGTTAAATAAAGATTTAGAATTTCAGGGTGTTACATAGGTGATATGTTTGAATATGTGATACATGATTTTGATGTCTACATTTTTTATGATTTGTCATAATTTTTTTGGCGTTCTATGTAGCGTTTTGCGCGTATCGTCCGAGTCCGATCCGAGTCGCCGAGACCGATCCGTCTCGGTGCCGGCCTAGTCGGCGGCCGAGACCGAGACTTTGAACCATAATTGAGTTGGGTTATGGGAAGTTCAAGACAGGGCTGAAGCCTTTGGTCAAAAAAAAAGGAAAAGGGAAAAAAGGAAAGATATGGAAGATAAAATCAAATCTGAGAATGGAGAACAAAATTCTGAGTTGCTCTAGTACAGCAACTATAGGGACATCACTTCAAGATTGCGATTCTACACCAAAAAACATCGCTGCGCTCTTTCATTATTGCTCGATTAGGGCTTGAGGACTCAAGTTATATTGAACCGATTATCTTAGTTATTTGCTCTTTATTATTTTTTGGTTATTTATTTTGATAGTTTCTTTTAGTCCCATATGGTTGTGATGTGACTTCTCTGTTGATATAGGTCTTACTATTGAACTTCTCGGTTTGGATGAATAGAAATTGCTTTGAAAAGCATTGTAGCCAGTGTGTTTGGATGAGAAACCCTAAGGAGATTCTCAATTTGTGTTTTGTTCCCCATCATTTAGGTACCAGAGCTACAAATAAAAAAAAATATTCATCCAAAAAAACTTTCCCCTCTCTACAAAACCCTCACTTCTATAAACCCTAACCTAATCTCTTCCTCTCCCTTTCTTTCTCTCTCCTTTCCACCACCAGCAAAAAAACCCTAAAGTGCACCGCCAACACTTTCCCTCTTTTTCTCTTCTCCCTTTCGTCTTCAGCGAAGCTCCGCTGCCCTCTCCCCTCCGTCATCAATAACACCCTTTGTCAGCGCCACCTTCTCGCCCTCATCGTCTTCTCCTTCATCGTTTTCACTTGATCATCATCGTCTCCATCGTCTTCGACTCATCGACTTGATCATCATTGTCTTCATCATTGTCGTCGACCTCGCCTTCTCATCGTCCCGTAATCGACTTTGTCCACGAGATCTGTGACAACCTCACCCATTGAGATCCTTCTCCTCCATCAGCGACAACCCTACTACCTTCCCTCTTTGCAATTCAGATCGATCCAATCTTGATCTCATCATCACTCTCTTATCTTCTTTGTTACCATCCTCCCCTCGTCATCGGCATCAGCGACACCCTCTCTCCTCGTCATCGCCACAAATCTTGAGTCTCACCTTCGTCTTCCCGAGCCCGCCTCCTTCACAGATCAGCACCACAAATCCTGATAGAGGTCCAGATCGAGATATAGACTCATCGACGATCTGGAGGTCATGCCCAACTGTGACTCTCGTCGACGATCATTGCCATCGTCAACGTCACCGTCTTCGCCAACATGAGAGACCCCCGCCTTCGCTGTCTCTGTAAGGACTAGATCCAGTGGGTTCGATTACATGTGATTGGGTGTGAGTTTGGATTAATAAAACTGAATTGACCCGATTGCTCAGTCGGCCTGACTAGATTATAAAAGCAAGCCTGACTCAGTCGAACTTAACAAGATTCAGGTACAACTTCCCTTGAACTGAAATTTTGGTGCCACTTTAAATTCTGTCATCTTAATTTCATAGAGTATCTGTCATCCACTAAATAGTGAGTGTACATCTGCTTGATCATATAGGCAATATCTCAATATTAATTTAAGGACTACTAAAACACAGTGGACATATAAAAAATTTGCATAAAATTTATATTTTATAAAGTTTTGAGGTCTAAATTGCAATATTATTAACATCACAGTCTCTATTTTAAATTTTTGAGATTTTAAGAAAATTCATTTGCTTTATTGCGTGTATTGCTTCACCGATTGTTGTTGATTCTCTACATTTTCTGCATCATCCTACATGATTGCATTAGAGCCTGTTAGTTGTGTATAAGAAAAATTAGATTGCATATTTATATATAAAAACATAAATCCAGGATTTAGAAAGTAGGAAAGGTTAGTTGTGCATGCGCACCCGTAGTGGTAAGTTTACCACCCAGATAAACCCAGTATAGACATGGATCCCCATGCTTCTTCGTCTGGTATCACCTCACAACCAGATTTCCTTATTTTCCTTGAGAAAATTAAGGCCCAAGTGAATACCTTAGGTTTGAGAATGGATAAGATAGAGATTGAACGTCATGATCAAGATCGCAATGAAGACCGTCAACCCAACCAACGCCCCGAGGATAGAATCAATAGGAACTACAATCGATATGAGGATGATGAGCATTACCTATAAAACATCAAATTGGGCGTGTCGAATTTTGACGGTCGCTTAGACCGACAATATTACCTTGATTGGGTAATGAATTTAGAGCGTTACTTCAAGTGGTATGAGATGTCCCAAGAGCAGCGAGTCTGTTTTGCTGCTATGAAGCTGATGGGACAAGCAGGACAATATTGGTTGAAAGGCTGATAGCACTTAGGAGGCAAGAACCGATTCGAATTTGGGATGAAATGAAAGCCAAGTTGAACCAGAAGTATCTTCCAATTACTTTTCAGGATCAACAACTAGACAAATAGAGCGTGTTACCCAGGGAACACGCTCTGCTGCTAATTACATTGAGAAGTTTGATGAGTTTATAACCCAGTGCAACGAGTTTGTCGATGAATCTCCCATGATGACCCTATCTAGATTTAGATGGCCTACGTAATGATCTCTATAGAGAACTCTTTGCAAAAGGTGTTTGTGATCTAAAACATGCCTATCAGATAGTTTGGGACTTACATGATTCTCTAGGATCTTATTATCAATGGGGTTCAGATTATTAGACCCAAAGCACTAGAACCAACTATGGACAATCTCAGTCCAAAACCAACCCCAACAGTTCCACTCTAACATGATATCTCAAAGGTAAGGACCCAGTCAAGAACGTATCCTAGGCCACCCCCGCACTTAATGCTTTAAGTGTCGAGGTTATGGGTATGTGGAGAAGTTCTGTCCAAGTAAATCCAGAACTCTTCCCCTGGATGATCAATCAGATGAGATGTAGGATGAGTCTCAAAAGGAAGTTGTGTTCATAGAAAATGAGGGTATGGTTCAGAGGATGATACGGGACACGAGAAGTTTCTTAACTCTATTAAGTGTGTTGATGTTATTCGATGTATTCTAGCGCAGCCTAAAAATACTGTTGACTGGCGTAGAACCACGATCTTCCACACGTGGACAAAGATTAGTGATAAAAACCGTAAAATCATTGTTGATAGTGAAAGTTGCATAAATAATGTGTCATCAAATTTTATCTCGAAGATAGGGTTAAAAACGGTCCCTCATCCTAACCCATGTTGCTTGGGTTAACACAGCATTGATGGAGGTAACGAATGATGTCTTGTACTCGTGCAATTTGTCATGTATAAAGATAAATTTTGGTGATGTGATATCCATGGATGCAAGTCACGTGATTCTTAATCGGCCTTGCTTGTTTGATATAGATGTAACCTTATGGGGAAATTCCAACACTTGTACCTTCAACCATAGGGCTGTTTGGTTGCAAGGAAGTGGGCGGAAGGAAATAGGGAAGTATAATTGCTTACTTCCCTATCTATCCAAACACCGGAAAAAGAAAATAAGAAAACCTCTTTTCCTTTTATCTTTTCTCTTTTACACAACCATTTCCTCACTTCTAGAGTGCTACAGTTAATTTTGTGGTCATGTGAATCACATTTGTAATAAATTGTAGCACAAAACAGTTAATTTTTTGATCATGTAAATCTCACTTGCATTCTAATTATAGTCTATTTTTTATTTTTCTTAATTAATTTTTATTTTAATATTATTTTACGGTCAACTTTGTGGTCAACTTTTCCACTTCCACATTCACATTACCATCCAAACACCGGAAAAGACAAAATATTTTTCAAACCACACTTCCAACAACATCCAAACACCGGAAAACTTACTAACCAATTCCCAAGATCCAAAGGGAATTATTACTACTTCCTCAATTCCTCACTTCCTCACTTCCACCCTTAACCAAACAGGCCCATGAAGGCAACATACCAAGTTGGTTTTAGGTCAACCAAAACCAAACAAGGTGAGAAGAAGTCAGCTGAAACACGGAAGGAAAAGACCTCAATTTAATCAGCCCTAAAGAAATTGAAAAGGAAGTGATTAATGGGCACAAATCATCGTTCTGGTTGCTCGAGAAGTCGCAAAAGAATCTCAAGAGACGATTCCTCCTGCGGGGACTCCTATTGTCACCAAGTTTGCTGATGTGTTTCCCAATGATCTCCTGGATCAATTATCACCAATGCAGAATATTCAACATGTTATCAATTTAGTACCAAGAGCCACTCTGCCCAACTTGTCGCATGTAAGATGAACTCGATAAAACATGTTGAATTACAAAGTCAAATTGACGAGTTATTAAGTAGAGAATTCATACGAGAAAGCTTGAACCTTTGCCTGATCCCTGCATTATTAACATCAAAGAAAGATGGCACATGGCGAATGTGTATAGGTAGTCATGCTATCAACAAAATAACGGTGAAATGCCGTTTTCAATTCCCAGGCTAGATGATATGCTTGACATGATGTTCGGTGCCACATCTTTTCAAAAAGTGATTTGAAGAGTGGTTATCACCAGATTCGAATCCGCCCCCGGAGATGAGGAAAGACAACTTTTAAGACAAAAGATGGGTTGTATGAGTGGATGGTCATGTCGTTTGGCTTATCTAATGCTCCAAGCATCTTTATGAGGGTGATGACACAAGTATTATGACCTTTTATAAAAAAATTTATAGTCGTATACTTTGACGACATCCTCATCTACAGTAAATCGACGGAGTGGCATTTGGACCATCTCTCGCAAGTCTGTGTTGTTTTAAGAAAGGAAAGCTTATACACCAATCTCTAGAAGGTTTTCTGGGAGTTGTGTCTTCAAAGGGAGTCTCTGCGGACCCCGATAAGATTAGAGCTATTATAGAATGGCCAGAACCCTGCAACATTAGGGAAGTGAGAAGTTTTAATGGGTTAACCATTTTCTATAGGCGGTATATCCAAAATTTTAGTATCATCATGGCCCCAATTACCGACTGTTTGAAAAAAGGGGAATGCGGATGGATTAAAGTTGTTGCCAAGGCGTTCCGAGAAATCAAGAAGAGGATGACGGAAGCTCCTGTTACGAGACTTTTAGATTTTTCGATAGTATTCAAAATCATTTGTGCCGCCTCGGGCATTGAAATATGAGGTATCTCGAGTCAAGAAAAGCACTTGGTCGCCTATCTTAGCGAAAAATTGAATGATACTCGGCAACGGTATTCCACCTACAATAAGGAGTTATATGCGATAGTTCAAGCCCTGCGTTATTAGCACTATTACTTATTACTGTAAGAATTCATTATCTACTCGGACCATGAAGCCCTTAAATATCTCAACTTTCAAAAGAAACTAAATTTGAGGCATGGTAAATGAGTAGAGTTCTTTTAAGATTATACTTATGTCCTCAAACATAAGGTCGTGGCCCAAAATAGGGTCGTTGATGCACTTAACAGTCGTCGCGCCCTACTCTGTCATGAACACTGAAGTGGTTGGTTTTGAGAAAATCAAAGACACTTATGAGTCATGTCCTGTTGAAAATATATTCACTGTCTTAAATGATAGTTTAACTCATGAGGTTGATGACTTCCTCCTGCAAGATGGATATCTATTCTGTTCTCATAAGTTGTGTATCCTTCGCACCTCCTTGAGAGAATTTTCAGCCTGGGAATTACATGATGGGGGCTTGCGAGACATTTTGGATGAAATAAGACAATTGAAGTTGTGAAACATCGTTTCCATTGGCCAAGCTTGAAGAGAGATGTTGCTAGGCTTGTTGGTCAATGTCGCATATGTCAACTAGCCAAGCAACGTAAGCAAAACACTGGTCTTTATGCTCCCTTTCTAGTTCCAAATTGCCCTTAGCAAGATGTCAATATGATTTTGTGCTTGATCTCCCAAAACTGCACGAAAACACGATTTCATACTTGTTGTGGATTGTTTCTCAAAGATGGCCCACTTTCTGTCATGCTCTAAAACTTTTGATGCATCTTGGATCGCTACGATCTATTTGATCGGGGTTCAAAAACTCGACCGAGTCGTCTCCCGAACGACCACCATCGATCTGATAACGAAACCCAAGTCACTAGATGTGGCAAAATTTGCATGACTCGGGTATGACTCGAGCAAATCGGCCGAGTCACGAGACAACTCGATGTAACTCGATCGTCGGCTGTGTCATGCTCAAGTCAGGGCATAAAGGAAAAAAAAACAGAGAGATCAGAGGAAGGGAGAGGAAGAGGGAGAGGGAGAGAGGCTTACCTCTAACTCGCCTAACGTCGTTCGCCCACCTCTCACCTGCTGTCCGCCCGCCGCCGATCTCTCCCCTCCGTCTCAGCCGATCTCTCTCCCTCTCCCTCTCTCCCTCTCTCTCATCTGATGTCGTCACCTTCAGCACGCCGCCTCCAGCATGTGGTTCCCTCGTCGCCTCTGATTCTGAGCGGAGAGGGAGAGAGGACGAGAGAGGGAGAGGACAGAGAGAGACCGAGGGAGGGGAGGGAGAGTCTCCCTCCCTCTGATCTCTCCCTCCCTCTGATCTATCTCTCTCCCCCTCTCACCCGATCGCTCTCTTTTATCTTTTTTTAATTCTAGGGTTTTTCTCATATTTACCTCTCAAATCTTTCATATTTTTAAATTTACTTCTAAATCATCATATTTCCCCAATTACCCCCTCAAAACAAATTTGTTTTGGACATGTGATACATGAATTTTGATGTTTACATTATTTTTATGATTTGTTATGATTTTTTCAAAAAAAAATAGCTTTCTATGCAGCATTTTGCGTGTATCGCCCGAGACCCATCCGAGTCGTCGCGACCGATCCGTCTCAGTACCTGCCGAGTCTGCGGCCGAGACCGCGACTTTCAACCATCAATTGATGAAGTTGTTAGGCTATACAGGCTGTCCAAAACAATTATCTCTGACAGGAATGTTAAGTTCACAAGTTACTTTTGAAACATCCTGTGGCATAAAATGAAAACTAAACTTCAGTTTTCTTCTGCTTTTCACCTGCAAACGATGGACAAGCTAAAGTAAGTTAATAAGAGTTCGGGTAATCTTTTAAGATGTCTAGTATGTGAGAATCTAAGGACTTGAGATCTTGTGTTACCTACTGCTGAGTTTGCATTAATAAAATCATAAGAATGAGTCCATTTGAGATAGTGCATGGTTATCAACCTAGACAACTTATAAATTTAATTCTTATGGCACCCCATCATACTAGAATATCCGAGTCAGCTACATCGTTTGCATTGCATATGCATGAGCTACATAAAGAAATCAACACTCAAAATTCAGAAAAACAATACAAACTATAAAACTTATACAGATTTGTACAACAAGACACAAGAGTTTTATGTAAGAGATTACGTGATGGATCGGATTCATCCAAAATGGTATCCTCCTGATATCGTAAAGAAATTGCATGCATGCAGTACATGACCCTTCAAAATTTGAGAAAAATTAATTCTAATGCATATGTAGTAGATCTTTCACTTGAATTGGCATTAGTCCCTCTTTTAATATTGAAGATCTGATTGCTTATAAAGGTCAAATTTTTCTCTCGATAATCCTTTATTGATTAACCCTTCGCATGAGCCCATTTTGAGAGAACCTTAGTACCTCCACTTCTCCAAAAACAATCCATCCATAAGATAGAACAAATTGATGAAATTATTGATGATTAGATTGTCTCTACTAGAGATGGTGGTTACCACAGGTTTAGTTTGTTGGAAAGGACTACCTGACTCTGAAAATACCTGGATTAATCGGGAGGAGCTCCAACAGTTAGATCCTAATCGTCTAGAGCACTATGACAGCCGAGGAGGTCTACACTCGACAGGGTCGAGTTTTCCCCAACCTTAAGGGAATGATGGTGATATCACTCCAGGATTTCGAATCTACACCAGAAAACATCATCGTACACTTTCATTATGATTCGATTAGGGCTTGAGGACTCAAGTTATATTAAACCGGTTATCTTAGTTATTTGCTCTTTATTGTATTTTTGGTTATTTATTTTGTTAGTTTCTTTTATTTCAAATTGGTTGTGCTGGGACTTCTCTGTTGACGTAGGCCTATTTAAGGCCAAGACTACTATTGAACTTCTCAGTTTTGGATGAACTGAAATTGCTTTGAAAAGCTTTGTATTCAGTGCGCTTGGGTGAGAAACCCTAAGAAGAGATTCTCAATTTGTGTTTTGTTTCCATCAACATGATGTCAGAAGCAAAAATGTACAATAACACAAAGTTAAACAGTATGAGCAATGCTTCCACGGGAGAAGAGAAGAGGAGAAGATAAAGGGCTATAAATCATAAGCTGCATGCTTGTAACATTATATTTTAATTTCAATGAGTTGCTCTGTCCTTTCGATTCAAAAATATACATAATTATATCCTCACATATAATAAACTAAGAAAATCATACAATATGAATGATTTGTTATCAACAACTGCAAGAACTTTACAGCACAAAGATGAACATAAAAAGAGAGAGAAAACTATAAGTCGATAGTAAACATGCCAGCAGGTTACATCTGTAGCAATTAGTGACATACTTGACCAACATCAGCAGTGAAGCACACAACATCACAACCATAGTTCTCCCGGCAATTATGAGGAAGGCAAGCAATTAATAAAATGGTAGTCATGTTAATAAATTTGGAATAATTCCAAAAATATAGCCATACATGAACAAAAAGATGCACACTGATCTGGAAGTGAATTTGTTTCTTAAAAATGACAATATATATACCATTTAGACACACAGATAGAAAGATTGCAGTGAAACTTTACATACAAAACTATCAAACCACTAACAGACAGGGAAAACAAAAATAGGGATGAATGTATTTTTTCAGTGATTGTTTAATAGAAGAAACTAGACACTGAGTGACAATTCCTTTTATCTTGATTTTGGTAGGCAACGAAAAAGATGGCTATATAAAAGCTACATCAGGGATTACCATCAGAAAAGTTTTTCCCAAGAAGAGAACAAAACTTCATTTCAACTTCAGATCGATTCGAAATCAATGAAAGAATCCTGTGACATCCAATGTACAAGTATATACCTTAGCCATGGGACAATCACAGATGTGTCAAGGCCACCACTGTAAGCTAGAACAACTTTATTTAACTCTCCCCGCAGACCACTTCCATTGTTACTGCCACAATCAGTCTTGCCAGAAAGTATCCCCTGTGAAACATCTTTTTTGCTGGAGAGAACACTTTGAATGGCTGCACAATCAAACAGAAAAGCAGAACAAATATAGTATTGTGGGCAAAAAGATTCAAAGAATATCCCATCCCCTTCCTCACCAGCTGCATGTAAATAAGAATTCTTCATCCAAAGAGTTTAATTGATTCACAAATCACTTGGTTGAGATTGATATAGAATTCATAAACATAGCATATCAAAAATTAATCTTCGCTCTTCTTCTTTGTCATTTGGTTCTTCTCCCTAGCTTTCCATAATACACATTGTGGCGGATAAAATCTCGGAAGAAGTTTTTCCCCACAAGCAATTGAGTGAGCATACAACGATCAAAAATACAGATAACACAGAAGATTTACGTGAAAAACCCGAAGCGAAAGCACTATAATTAGAAAGAATTACACCGGTAGCAGAGTGTGTTGTGATTATAAGTGCTCAAGGGTAGCCCTTTTCCTCCCCTTTCTCTCATTGGAGAAGAAGGGATATTTATATCTTTGGTAGGTAATATCGTGGATGTGAGTATCCTAGATGGTTGTAACCGCAAGATTTGAATGTCTTGGATCTTCGTAACCGTCTAGATTGAATATTGGTTGGTGGGAATCTCATGTAGAAAAATCCGCATCTATCTATAACCACCCTGCTTGATTCTAGGAGCGTAACTAACTCCGATGTGTAGATATGCATCTGTTTTGATGGAATACCTGTCAATTTCTCAAAATGCCCCTCTGTCACGAGACACATGTTGTGATCTCGAGGGAAGCTGAAAAATGTCCACTACAAATGCCCCCCACTCTTCTACTTCCCAGAGCTTGTGGACAGGAAGTCGGAGGAGTAAAATCGACTATCATTTTTTTGGTCTCGTCCCGATTTTACCGCCTTAGTGCTGGCATGGACTTGGCGGG
The DNA here is from genome assembly GCA_038442645.1 of Agave tequilana. Classification (NCBI taxonomy): domain Eukaryota; kingdom Viridiplantae; phylum Streptophyta; class Magnoliopsida; order Asparagales; family Asparagaceae; genus Agave; species Agave tequilana. Next base: position 21,394 of record JAVJIF010026112.1, on the reverse strand, counting down.
TCCACAATGGGGCAGGTTAATCCCACTCGGGGTATACAGTGTTATGTTGTGGAGCCCAATTATGACCTTGACAATTTTTTCGCCCTACGCAGAGTTTTTACGTGGATTTGAGTTCCGGAGTGATGCACAGTATGCATGTGGGGCAGCATTTAGTCCATCCGGGGTGTGATCAAGTCCACAATGGGCAAGTTAATCCATCCGGAGTTGACTGAGACCAAGTCCGGGTTGGGGGAAGTTAACCATCCAAAACGTGATCGAAAGGACGTGTACTTCAGCGAGCAGCAGAGATTCATGCTCGACGGCTGCTCTTTCCAGTGTGATCACTGCAGACGAGTTGACAGGGAATCGAACGGTCCAGATTTAGTAGGATTTGTAGATTTTATTTGATTTTAGATTTGAGTAGATTTAATTGAAATTTAGGAGTTATTTAAATTAGATTTGGATATATTTGATTTTATCAATAATTGCATGTATGGTGCACATTTTGTAGGCTATATATAGTCATGTACTGAATTTTGATGAAATGATGGATTGATTAAAAAATTATTTCCATATGAAAATTTGTATTGTTTTGATAAACTCATGGATTGAATCGAATCAGGCGATGAAGCTAAGATCCAAGTTGCAATCTATGGTTATATCTTCATTTCCTCTCTTCTTCCCCAATTTCACCAAAATCCCACCATAAACCCTAAAATCACACTCTGTCCCACATCAATTTGGTATCGAGCCAATGTTCCTAATCTCCCTTTTCCCATCTCCGAAATTTCTGAAAAATAAAAAAAAAAAAATTCCAAAGTCTTCTTGTTCAAAGACTGCATTGTTCACGCGGTACTCTCATCGTGAGCTGAAATATTCGACTGAGCCAACTCAGTCCAGAAGTATTGCACATCAATCCAGAGGCCATTTCTCGCCTGTTCAGAGTCTGATTTGCGTTCCGTTTGAAGCGTTGGATGCGTGATTTAGACCCGGAGATATTGGAAAAAGTTTGGGACAATTGGACAACGAATCTAACTTCTACGAGCCTCTATTTGGTGCCGGTACTATTCTTGCAGTAGAACATCAGCGTTTCAGACCCCGTTTCTAGCCTGATTTGAGCCAAGTTTGAGCTGTTGAGATTTTTAAGTAATTTCTGAACTTAGGTACTGAATTTACATTATGGCCTTTTACTTTTGTGGCCGATATATCTTTACTAAGGGTGATTCAAAGCAAGTGGAGAATGATATGTATGATGCCCCAATTTTTCAGGGTTCTTATGACCTTTATGGTTATGAAAGTTTGGGAAAGCAATCTTGAACATTTCTTCAATTATTTCGCTCTAGCATCTGAGCAGAAGTGTCATTATGCCTGAATGAAGTTGGCGGAAGAGCCATATCATTGGGTAAAGGATTACTACATGTTCTGTTGATGTTGGTCTCGATTGCAAAGTTTTCTTCGTACTCGGTATGCAATACATCTTCTTTATGTAGACTGCAAAAAGACCAATGTTGAGCAAGAGCCCGATCTTGAGAACTGATCAATCACCGATATCTGCAATGAACTTCGAGAGGCCCTAGAGAGACTTATAGCAAGTCAGGTCGTAAAGATTGACACAAATCCAAGCCTCTAGTCCTCATCGAGTCAGACACTGTTGAAAATCCAGAGCGAGAAGCTGTTGATGAGCCAGGCCATAGTCAGAAATTGTTGATGAGCCAGAGTCAGTTGGTGCCAGTGTAAGAAAAGTTTTCTCACAGCACACGAAGTTGAAGAGCTTCCTATTGATACTCTTGTGAAACTTTTAGTGAAGCCTACCTGGAGCTAGTGCCATTTTGATAGCTATACCCTTCAGATCACTTGACATCTATGACCCATTGCAAATCTTTCTACAGTAGACAGAATCACAAGAGATTGGTGCCTTTGTATATGGGTTAGTTTTCAGTGGAGCTGAATTGCATTGTTATGCTGCACGTATCTTGTTTGAGCTATTGTCTACTGCAGACGGTTTGTCATGAAAACCAGTTCCACCACCACCTTGGTTCAGCCATGATGCGTCAGTGATGATTCTTCGACCACCATATTGGCCTGATTGAGGATTCATGATGTGTTTCGATTCGGTTGTGATTACCTTCTACCTATCACTACATTCATCGGGGATGAATGTTTTCAAGCTAGGGAGAATAATGGGGAATCGAACAGTCCAGATTTAGTAGGACTTGTAGATTTTATTTGATTTTAGATTTGAGTAGATTTGGTTGAGATTTAAGAGTTATTTAAATTAATTTGGATATATTTGATCTTATCAATAATTGCACGTATGGCGCACATATTGTAGACTATATATAGCCATATGCTGAATTTTGAAGGAATGATGAATTGATTAAAAATTATTTCCCAATGAAAATTTTTATTGTTTTCGTTTAATCTCATGGATTGAATCGAATAAGGCAGTTAAGTCATGATTCGGGTTACGATCCGTGATCATATCTTAAATTCAAAATTTCAGCTTTGGTCCTACATCATGAGTGCTCTTCCTCAACTGGTTGGAGAACAATGTTGGGGTTTTGGAATGGTGATTGGCCGAACTCATGCCCCCGGTTGTCGATCTTCTTGCCTTTGGAGGCGGTAGATGAAGCAGCAGTCTGTGAAGGGGCCTTCTTTGGAGGGGTCATCGTCGTTGGTGAGACTGTTTGAGAAAGTTTTTTTTGGGAAGTGTTCGGCGAGGGACGGAACTCTGAGTGTCTACTCAAGATATCTCAATGAAAACACCATTTTGTGGTGGATAAAATCTCGAAAGACGTTTTTTTCCCACAAGCAATTGAGTGAGCATGCAAAGATCAAAAACTCGGATAACACAGAGGATTTACATGGAAAATTCGAAGCAAAAAAATCTCGGAGGAGCGATAGTTTACTATAATTAGAAAAATTACAATTGTAGCAGAGTGTATTGTGATTACAGTGCTCAAGGGTTGTCCTTTTTTCTCTCCTTTCTCTTGTTGAGAAGAAGAAATATTTATATCTTTGGTAGGTGATGTCGTGGATGCGAGTATCCTGAATGGTGGTTGTAACCAAAAGTTTGAATGTGTTGGACCTTCATTACCGCATGGATTGAATATTGATTAATGGGAATCTCATGCAGGAAATTCACATCTATACATAACCACCTGCTTCATTCTAGAGGCGTAACCGACTCTCATGTGTAGATATAGATCTGTTTTGATGGAATAGCTGTCACTTTCCAAAAGTGCCCCTCTGTCGCAAGACACGTGTTATGATCTCAAGGAAAGCCGAAAAATGTCCACTACACACATATACTTCAATGTAATTTATAAGCAAGAAGGCCTCTCAACAATACACGAAAAGCTTCTATGTAATTCACAGGGAAAGGGTTTTATGAACCTAAGAATTCCTGCAGTTAAGATGAAAATCATAGCGTTCAAATTCTTTATCCTAAAACCACCAGTTCCTTTTTGCATGCATACTTTACCATAACACACATTCCTATCATCTCTGCAACGGAAGTTGCATTTCAGTCTTTGACCATCTGTACAATCTACTTCTTACTAGTATTGCTCAGCAGCAATTCTAGCATCAACATTCTTCATCCATAAAAATTTAGGCCTTAACTGCAGCTAAGATGAAAATCATAGCGTTTTAAAATTTTAATCCTACAACCACCAGCTCCTTTTTGCATACAAATACATTTTACCATAACATGTATCAGGAATCGACATAATGGCATCAGATTGCAAACAACAGGAACACAAGGTTTTTCTAAAAGTTAAAGAAATTGACATAATGGCATTAGAGTGCAAACAATAAGAACACAAAAAGCTTCTCAGAGTTAAAGTAATCGACATAATAGCATTAGATTGCTAATAGTAGGAAAACGAGGTACTTCTAAAAGTTAAAGGAGAGTGTTATGTAGTATTTAGAAAACTCATAATCTTAGCATCCCGTCTGAGACTTTTCCTAAACAGGGATCTTGGAAGCTTATCAATTCTCCATCGTCGTGTGAGCTTAAATTGACTAACCAACAAAGTTACTATACCCATGAACCAGCATAACAACATGACATTTTGGAAATAACTCATTTTCATGCAGTTGCCATGGCCATTGACATCAAGCTGACAGCCAGCATAAAGAATTCTAGGTATGCTTAGTAAAAAGATTCACCATGTTCCATTTTGTTATGTTTTCTTGAAAAAAGCAAACATCTAATAAGAAGTATGTTTAAACTAAACCCTGCATGGATGAACATCTAGTTAAATATAATTCTAGTGTTAACTTCATAATCCATATTTACAGCAATAATTACTATGACCCTTACTGAGATTCAACTGAAAACAGTTAAAGGAGAACAACAAAATTCTAGAAATTCATTAGGAGCCAAGAAAATTGCCCCATTTTGAATACCTGGGTTCTGAGCGAATCGTCTTTGACACCGGGTTTGATGAATGATGAAAGTACCATTCATTGCACTCGAACTTGCTCCTACCTAAAACATGTACATGTTTATTTTAAAAAAGGGTAACATAAAACAAATAACATGCAACTAAGGAAAAGTAAAGCAAAGTCTCGACGGCTTCAGTACCTCCATGAATGCATTGAGCTTCTTTAGACAGCTAACATTATTGCGAAAAAGTGGAGCCCCTACAGAAACAGAAAATTTTCAATAATACTACTCAACAATAAATTAAAACAAAAAAAAAACTAGTATTGGCATTTCTACGAACACTTCTGCCCCATTTACAGACTTCCATCTCCTACGTCCACAAAAGATTCAAACTTTACAAGAGCTTCTACGGACTACCACTAAGATGATATTTTCCTGTTACAAGAAAAGATTAGGAGCAGAAAGCATAAACAAAAGCAAAAAACATCCAAAAATAGCCGCTTAGTCCCGGATTCATCACTCATTAGATTGCGAAACAAAAAAATCAAAAATTGAACAAAAGGCGAAAAATAGTAAGTAAAAAAGATTGGGTCTTGGGCAGTGGAGGGCTACCGAATCTTTTGTGGGCATGGAAGGCGATCTTCGGCGAAGAAGAGGACGGAATGGCCTGCAACTGAGCCATTCACGGGCCGAAAAGAAAACGTAGAAAACAAAAACGAGAAGAAATCGGATCTGAGGTTTTCGCGAGGAGTTGAGTTCTCGCTGCAGAAGTGAGTGTGTGTGTGTGTGTGTGTGTGTGTGTTTGAGAGAGAGAGAGAGAGAGAGAGAGAGAGAGAGCGTGAGAAAAGTTGGCTCTGTTTTGAAGAGCTCAGCTACTGACCGAAATTGGGAAAGCTTTTGCGGGGTGGCTGCTGCTGATGCTGAGGTGTGAGGAAGTGACGGGGGAAATGAAAGCCATTAGGGTTTTATTACTGGCACACCATTTGGTAGAAACCGAATCAGTAGAGACATCCGGTTGCACAAGACAAGGTTAGAAATTTCCTGAAGGAGGAAGAAAGGTTAAAAAAAAAAGAGGAAAAAAGGGTGATGAAAGAATAAGGAGAAGGGAGAGGGCACTGAGCCGGGGGGAGGGCGACACAAGGAGGAAGAGTGTCAGCGAGGGGAGGGCGCTGCTCCTTTTCTCTCTCTGCTCTCTTTCTCTCTCGCGCGGTAGTGAAGACGTACGAGCAGACAATTTTTGTAAAAGAGTCATGGAAGAAAACTTTTTTACTGTCAGTTTTGATTATTAGCCAAGAGTTTTTTTTATTGATGTTATGTGAGGTGGCAAATGCCGAGTTGTTCGCGAACAATTCGAGTTGGGCTCGATACTTAGCTTGTTTGTGAACGAGTTTAACTTCAACTCAAACTCGAGCTTGAATTTATAAAGAAGCTAAAACTCGAGCTAGGTTTCAAATTTGATTCGAATAAGCTCAGTATATCTATATATGTAAACATGTATATCAAACATCCATATTTTGAACATGTCTAGTATAATCTTTTTTAACTTTTATTTATCAAAATGGTACATATATCAGTCACAAACATAATTATGACTATGTGCACGTGTATGTATCAATTACAAACATGATTATAAGCATGTATCGATTATGAATAAGATAATGAAACTTAAAGTATAATTACTCTTCAATTTATTTTAAAGAATGTTTATTCAATTCTTTAAGTTTATGCTTTTTTATAAAATAAAAGTGAATATAATGATCTTATTAATCAATATCAAGTTAAATAGAATCCATAGTAAAACAATTATTCTCTTTTTGAATCCTTAATATTTTCAAGTTTTTATAAACTGAACTTGAATATTCAAAATTCAAATTGTGCTGCAACTCGAGCACTCTACTAAACTCGAGATATAAACTAGCCGAACTTGAGCTGAGCCAGTTCACTCAAGTTCGGCTCATTTACACCCCAACTCTGTATTGTCTGTTTTTTTTTTATTTTTTTAAACCCCTATAAAGTTTTTTCTTGCAAGCTTCACCACTGCAATATTTGAGATTATAGATTTACAGTGGCTAATTTTTTTTCTTTCTTTCTTTTTTTTTTTTTTGCAATATAGATCGTAGCCTGATGCAAGCGGGATTTGAATCTCAGACCTCTTACTCATTGCAAAGATGTTTTACCACTGTGTTAAAGTGACACTCGCCGATGATAAAAACTTTACTTCAAGTGAATAGCACGAAGAAAAAGAGGAAAAAAAAAGGAAAAGGAAAAAAAACATAAGAGAGAAGGATTGAGTGAGATTATCTTGCATGAAGTGAGTTACAAACACTCTAAAATGGGTTCTAGAAAAAATATATCCGTCAAGTCCCTTCTTTCACCAGTATCCCTCTGTTGGTGATATTCTCACTAGTTTTTGAGTGTTTGGTGAATTTTTCCTCTAACGGAGAGGATATAACATATAACCAAACGCGAGGAAACATTATCTCTCTTGTAAGAGCTATGGATTTGTTTTGTCCCTATTTCTCATTCACAGTAGTAGGAATTTTTGGATCAAATTACATTGAACAAGTCACATGCTCATTATACAACAACAACAACAACTAAGCCATTTGTCCCAAGTATTTGGAGTAGGTGAACCAAAAGAGAATTACGCCGAATCGGACACATGAATGCGTCAATCCGACGAGTAGAACGTATCACCATGCAATGACTTTACAGGGTGAGATTAGTATGAAAACTCATGCTGATTTTCTGAAAACAAAATATGACATTAAAAAACGCTCTCTTTTCCCAAGTGGTACTGTTCTTCTTCATTTATCATTTGGTTAGAACTTTCCCAAGTAATTGCTCTACATGTGCAAGATGAAATATATGTGGGAATTAAGAAAATATTTCTGAACAAATTTCTACTCCTGATCGCGTCCAGCTGTCTCAATGCACGCGCCACGTGTCCTCTCGATATCAAATCAAATCCACGGCATGTATCCTTTCTAATAATATATTTCAAACACATAACTTAGTATAAAGTGCTAGAGAGAGAGAGAGAGAGATTGTTTGTCTCATCACGTTCAAGTTTGATAACCACATGTTCATTCTCTTCATATTCATATTTTGCGAGCTCGGCTCCAAAGCATCACTTAAATTTTAGGGAAATTTATCTTTTAACCCCTGCATATAGTTTCACATTCCAAACAGCCCCTGCCCTTTTTTCATGTATTATATATTTTTGTAATGACTATATTGTCCGGAGATGACGTTGAACGATGTGACTAGCGCAACGACATTGACGCATATTTAATGTTTATCATGCATTGCTCACACGTGGCTCATTGACGACTCTCAGTATGTCCACTGGTCCTTATTATTATGCCCACTCTTCTCCATTATTTGTTCAAAACTGTCTCTATTATTAGTTCACCTCACTCTGACTCATCAAATACATATTGACATAGGGAATTTTAGCAAAGATCCTCCATTGTGGTGGCATTTGGTGCTCTGTAGCACAAATGTAATTTGATTTTGTGTTGAGTTGACAGAATCATCATTTTGAGTAATGTTTTTTCATTTCATTTTAGTGAGGAAAATTGTTGCTATTGTAGTGAATGTGGAGAGGAAAATATACAAGTTAAGAAATTGTCCTCTTACTGTATTATAGGATTTTTTAAATAAAACCTTAAATAATGTGAGATTTGAGATTTTAATAGCATTTAGTACTTGTATTACGGGTCTTAAATCTTTAATATGCTTATTTTACGAGAAACTGTCTACCTTTTTTGTATTATAATTAATTAGAAGACTAAAAATAAGAAATTTTCTATTTAGCTCTTTTTATCTTATAAACACATTTTTGCTATTTTTTCTCTCTTAAGCTATTGATTTTTTCCTTATAAATTTAATTTTTGAAGCTATTGATTTTTCCTTATAAATTTAATTTTTGAATTCTTTTATAACAACAGTGTCCCAATAAGTGTTTTCATTAAATCGAGAATAATAAATATATTAAATTAAAAGATGGACAATTTTATATGAAATGTAGACACACTAAATAAAAAGTGAATAATTTTCTATACAAAAGTTAAAAGTGAAATTTTCCATAAGACTAACAATAATGCTAACAATTTTAGTAAGAAGTAGACAATTTTAACTCATAGGTGGATAAAATGAAAATAATATGAACAATTTAAAATGCAAGTGAACAACTAATTAAATTGTGGTGGATAATTTCAATAACAAGTTGACAAGTTGATGTATAAATGGACAAGTTGATTTTTAAGTAGACATATTAAGCTTAAGTATCAAACTATGAAAAATTGCATATAAAACTAATGTTGGTAATATTTTTCATATAAAATTATTCACTTTTTATTCAATATGTCTACATTTCATATAAAATTACCCACTTTTAGTTCAATGCAACTATTATTCTTAAATTAGTGAGAACGTTTATTGGAAACATTGTTGCGATAAAAGAGTTCAAAAAATAAATATATAAAAAAATAATAGTCTAAGAGAGGAAAAAACAATAGTCCTGTGTGTTTACAAGAAAAAAAAACTAAATATAAATTTTTTATTTTTATTTTGCTAACTAAAATATTATAAAAGAAAAAATAGATATTTTCTCGTAAAATAAGCATATTAAAACTCTATGATCACTAATACCAGAATTAAATGCTATTAAAACTCAAATCTCACAAATCTCACATTATTCAAAATTTATTTAAATAAAATCTTATAATACATAAGTGAACAATTTCTGAGCTTGCATTTTTTTCTGTATTAGCTGGACAAATTCAATACTACAGACAGACAGATTTATGAACTTACATTTTTTCTTATATGTCAAATAAATTTAATTCGCCTCATATGTTCCAGCTGACTATGCTACAACAAGAGGCATTTTAGACATTTATCCTCAATTTACTACTCACGTGATTACGAAGTATAGAGGCTGGGAATGTTTTTCTCATTGTTTCAATGAACAAAAAAAACCAAAAAGGCAAAAGAAATCCCTGCAGATAGACTTAACCTAATTTGGGCGGCTGAGGTCTGAATCCTATCTCATGGGTCAATATTAATATATATATATATATATATATATATATATAGAGAGAGAGAGAGAGAGAGAGAGAGAAATGTAAATCAGCTGACACAGGAGGCAACTTCCTCCTATGTCGCACTCAAAAATCATATTTCTCGAATGAATTTTCAAGATCCGACCGCACATTATCATCTTCATGTTCTAAGATATACACATATAAAAAATTAAGTGATTTGAAGTTAATTTACTCCATTTTCTTTGGGTTCAAACATTAACGGTTTTTTAACAGTAGAACAAAATAGAACGATTAGATCAATGAGTAAACGAACTTCAAATCACTTGATTTTTTGTATGTGTATATTTTAGAACATGAAGATGATAATGTGCGGTCGGATCTTAAAAATTCATTCGGGAAATATGATTTTTGAGTGCGACATAGGAGGAAGTTGTCTCCTGTATTAGCTGATTTACATTTCTCTAATATATATATATTATATATATATATATATATATATATATATATATATATATATATATATATATATATCTCACTTTCTATTGCAAAACAGAGCAAAATCCTTTCTCATTGAGGTCTATTTGTTTTTCCTCCACTTGAGTTTGACTTGAATTGTGAAACAGCAATAGCATCTAGAGAGATTTTATTCCCATTTCTAGCTTCAGAAGTGAAACATATTGATTCTTGCAAATCACAATACATCTCATGTTGCATGAAAATTGGGCAGGCCACAAGATATGGTGTCTTGAGAAGTTGCTTCCACACAGTTGTCAGAGGATTGACCTTAGGAAGATATTTTATTTTGGTGATCTGGTGTCTAAGAGAGTTTATACGCATTATGAGAAGTTCGAAATTTCCTTGCTTAATCTTCTAGTCTTGATATTATTCATGCATTTCTCTTATTTTTATTGATTTTTTCTTGATTCTCTGTAAATTAAACTCAATATCGGTTATAATTTATTATTTTTAAATATGTGAAAATTTATATGCCATTTTGCTATGTTACGGTGTAAATTATAAAACTTGCTCATGTTACATAAAGCCTAGCGTATACCCGTGAAGAATTCTCCTCACAAGTATGGCATCACTCTCATCGCGTCCCGTTTTCACATATTTTTAGAAGCGGAGTGTAACAAAATTTTCTAGCTCGTAAATGCAATACAAAATGCTTTTTGAGCTCGCAAAGGAATTCAAAGCATTTTACTCTGGCTCTGACTTGACTAGCTGTCACGTTTGGTCACACATTCACACTTGAAATCACCGGACGAGCCTAAGAATGAGAATTTACAAGCAACTTGCTTTTGACACCTAGCAAATAACAAATTTATCTTTCCCTAATTCCTTGTTTACTCATAAAATCTTCATATTTTTGTACGTTCATACCTTGATTTATATCAGTGAGGAAAAGAACCCGACCCCCCAGCCTGCTGCTGGCCATTTTCCACTGCACTCCCCGATCATATTGTCCTGTAAAACTAAAGAAACAACATTAACTTGTTGACGTGGATTTAGGCTGCTACAAAGCATTTAAGTTTATGGCACCAGAGGCCAGTCCAAATAGACATTAAACGAGCATCGAGTGAGACCTAGAACTCTAAAAGATTTTAGACCTGTTGTTGAGATCAATCATACAAAATATGGATTACAACAAAATGTTTCTACAGAAAGTTCGCCATATGACGAATCATGCGCTGCCATTCTGCATGGAGTTCTCAGGCATGTGGAACCACACAAGCCCCGGTTCCTTGCACTGTCTTGATTCTGACATTGGGATAATGGGCCCCAAAAATATACGCCACAAATCAAGTATTATTGTCACTAGCATAGCTGCGCCCAATGCATCGACTGCCACCCTAGGTAGATCCCATGCATCACTATCATCCTCATCGATCCTGGGTATCAGCAGAGAAGAAAAAATGACTTGCAGACAATGCAAAAGAATCAATTACCAAACCAAATGCGACGAATAAAACACATCATTTGTTAATAATTAGTGTTTTTGCAGTCTATTGAAAGTTGAGTTTTTACTTGTGAAAGTGAAAGATCATAACTCACACTCTAAGGCAAGACCCTACCATGCTAATCCAATCCCATCAAGTGCATAACAGAGACATTTGCAATGCATTAGCATGTTAGAATGAGTTTAAGGCAGTAAATGTCCTCCACCATCTCTACTCTAAGCCATTATATGCTGCAGCCCACTAGGGAACCACTACAACCCCCAGTAACTCTGTAACTACATCTTGATCTTTTAGTGAATAACCCCAACTCTCTTGTATATTCCTTGCACTTGCCATTCTGACATTCTCCAAAGCAACATTGTATAATTATTGTTGCACAGTCTACTACTAGCAACAAGGTTTCAAAATGTGGTCTTGATTCTTAGAGAGTTGAAGGTTAGAGCATTATTTTGTTATGCCATGGAACCGGGTAATGATTCATTACTTCATCTGCATTAAGTCTGCTGGTTTGTTATTTTCCCCAATAACACTTACAACAGATCTTATAACTGTGCAACATACCATGAGTTTAATTCTTTTGATGTAAAACTTACTATAAGTTTATTATCTCAGACACAGCAGTTCCAGTTTATTATTCTTTCTTGATTTACAGGTGTTTTTTTAACTTGTAATGAACCTAATAAACAAATTTTATAATTCTTTCTTGATATAGTTCTGGTTTATTATTAGTCCTTGATATGCAGGCTAAAAGTTGTTGGTGTTGTTTTGCATATAACAGCGTCCGTAACTATGCAGTATACCAGGACTTGCGCAGCAAATTTAAAACATTTTATGGTCTTTTTTTTTTTTTTTTTAGAACATAGGCAGAGCCGCCGAAGTTCCAGCCATAGAATATATATTACTATGATAATAAGGTAGCAAAGTTCATTACAACATCCCAGTTACCACTTTGTCATATTGCGCAAAACGGTTAAAACTTTTGACCTCAAACAGCAGTGAACCTGTAATTTTGTGGGCTATATTTGGCAGAACCGGGATAAGCTGTTGGATTCTTTGGCTCCAACAACCTAAAAATTGTTTTACCGTACCCAGAGACTATATTGCTGATTAACCTATGCCTTGTGCAAACCCTGAAATTGTTGGATTCCTTAGTTATGACAGAACTAATAGCTAATAACTGCTTCCTTCACAGGGTATATCTTTTTTATTCACGCTACCAAGTCAGATATTTCTATCTACCGCAACAACCCCAATTTCTTCATTTTTCCACAGACAAATAATGACCAGTGCAGTTCATGGTTGGGCCCTTTAATCATAGCAACCCTGTAGGTGTTTCCTCAGGTAGAGTATCTATAATGGTAGGGTTTTGTAACTGCAACATACTTATTGGCAGCTTGCTGTGTCAGAAATTGTATTATTCACTTAACCCTTAAGTGGCTAGAGGTGCTTATGTATCTAATGTGAAAAAATTGTTGATTTTCTTTACTTATCATGGAAAGATAACTCACCGGGTTTCTGTGAGTGGCACATTAAATGAGGTTCAAAGTAGTATAGATCAAATTAGATGCCAGTTTCATATTCTAATGAGCAAACTATAGTCCTAAGCTCTTAGGTTAAAAATATTGGAAGTTAAAATTTCATATTCTGATATGCCAATTTCAGTTCAAATTCCTTTAGGAAGAGGAAAGATGTATATTAATTAAACAAATACTAGAATCCTTTGTCAGCCAGTTTGAGTTAAAATTCTTCTGGAATACAGATTATGTGTCCCTCAACTGCTATAACTTTGATCATTATAGACTACAAGTCTACAAATATTTTACACAGAACTAGTTGAAAATTCTATCATGTAATTTTTTTTTTTTTTTTTTTTTTTGGGAGAAGCGGGATGGAGGTCACCCCCCAACACTAAACACACATCCATCACTAATTATCCAAGTTAAATCACCCGTTTAACAAGTGCGGGGATTGAACCTGGAACCTCCCCCTTGAGAGGGAGGGGTGTTACCAAGGGGCTGACTCGCTGGTTATCATATAATTTGGTTTTCTTCTTGCATGAAAATATTGTTGATTTGCCTTATCATAGAAAGATAAGTTGTTGGGTTTTTGTGAGTAGAACGCTAGATGAAGCTCAAAGTTGTCTAAATCAAATTAAATGCCAAATTTCATATTCTAAAATGCCAACGTAAGTCCTAAGTTCTTAGGTTAATGACATTAGAAGTTAAAAGGGAAATTTCATATTCTAATATGCAAATTTCAGTTCCAGTTACTTTTAGAAGTGGAAAGATGTTTATTTTAGCATAGTGGTTAAGTACTCACCTTTGAGACATTAATCCTTAAGACAGAAGTTTACACAAGACATATTCTCTTACAGGAAACACAAATATCTTAAAAGACCACATGTACATAACCACTGGCAGATGGAAATGCCATGTGCAAGCCCATTAAGGTGTGGGCGTATTTACTCATGCACATAACAGATGTGAGTTGTGAATATATTCAGTATGTAATGTCATCATGAATAAATAGAATGATACACTTACTAGTGCAAGCATAATGTTGCATAAATTATCTTGGATCTAAATCACAAATTCATGCAGCTACCAGATATAGTAAAGAAATACAAATAGGGTGATATGACAAACTGCATCTACAACATAAAACAGGGTATACAGTAAAAATACTGCATAGAACTCAAATTTCTGACTAAGACGCTAAATTTATCCAACAACCAGCTTCTTACCTTGAAAACATAGGAAAGCTCACAAAAAAGTAGATAGCATAGAACAGCGATCCTACTTTGTACATAATGTCGCGATCAACAAAGTCATAGTAAGGAAACTGCGGGAACAGAATAACCAAATGTTAGCATCAAACTAGTTATTGCACAAACAACATATAGGAATATGCCAGAAGAAAAAGGTGAAACTCACTAAATTGCCATGGACTGTAAAAGATCAAAGTACACCATTTTACCAGAATGTACCTCTTTCACCAAAACCAAAAAAAGAAAGAAAGAGAGAGAGAGGGGGGGGGGGGGGGGGGGGGGGGGGGGGGGGGGGAGAACAAAGACATAAGAAAAACGGCATGTGTGGCAAAACTTCTTAGACAACACAGATAAAAGATATACAAAATCCTAAATCAGTATCTACATTGGTGTGGTGAGATCTCATCAACAAAATTGAGATATTACTAACCTAAACACTGCACCCATAAGATTACTTATTTGGAAATACCTTCCAAACTTCTAATATGAGCCCAATCACCTTAAGAAGGATTGTGTCTTCTTCTAGCATTATAGTTACACTTTTTCAACCTTATTTCAGATTTTCTTTTAAGCAGAAAACATCGATATGCAATGTAATCAACTAATTTATCTACTCTGAGATAGGTCAACCACGCATTGCCTGCACATTACTTTCATGCATTCTCCGTAAGGACCTAGAAGCTGTAGAAAGTGAGAGTATGGGTACAAGACAAACTAACCTCTCTTATGCTTTAATTAATTCTTCAACGAATAAAAAGCATCAAGTGTCAAGATGTATAATCAGAGGTACAGTAAGGAGTTAAAATGGATGAATTAAATGTCATCGTTGCCTTTCTGAGCAAAAGTTTAAGCCAAAAGGTTTACAGAAGAACTTCGCAAAAATGAACATTTTGTCATATGACAGTCTGAACCTGATGTCAACCCTTCACAAGTTCATGCCTAATCAAGGTAACTATCGCAAAAGGGGTATGTGATAGGCTGATGGCCCTATGCGAAGAAAGTGACAATTATAAGGTGGGAGATGCATGAAGAGCTTCATTCATCACAAATCAGGGACCAACCATAATTAAATTATAGATGTTCCAGGTGGGCTGGAGGGTGCATCCTGTTTCTCAGGAAAAAAAAAAAAGGAAAAAAAAAAAAAAAAAAGATGTCCCAGAACTATGGTTTTAAGAGTGTCTTGAAGAATGACACTAGAACAGTCAGGCATCATGTTTAGATTATCAAGGTTGAGAATTTGTGGTCTAAGAAGGATAAATTCTTTTATCATTTTTGAAGGAAAGATGTCTACTAAACAATAGAGAAGACTTCATGATGTAGAACGAGAAGGGAAAAGAAGAGGAAAGAAAATTAGGGTTTTGAAGGAATAAAGATGAATTCAGACTTCAACACTCAGGATATCTCTCTCCCACTCTGCACATCATCATGCAAAAATTCAAAATTGTAAAGCAAATCACCATGCTCACAACTACAACTCTTGGCCTTATATAGGCTTCTACAAAGAAGACTTCCCCATCATAGCCGATGTGAGACTAAAAATAAAAAAAATAAAACAATTAAAAAAAGACTACTAAATAATAACTAGAACGATCTCCATCATTCTCCCTGACTTAAAAGCATTCTTCTTCGATGAATGCAGCAGTAACAAATAGCAAGCACGACCGGGTAAAACTGACCCACATCTAGCATCAATTAGGCCATGGTGGAGGACGTGCAACCAGTATCAGTGTATCATGTCTGAGCCACAGTGGTGAAGGTGAAACTAATTTCCGTGATAAACGGCTGCAGTTAATGGTAACTCGACCAAGATATATGCAACATACCGAGACAAGTCATCTCTGCTGAAGACTGAACCAATTGTACTCTGCATCATAAAAAAACTTGATCTCATGTGAACATGTCTGCGGTAGAAAATCTGCAAAGGGTCGTATGTGTCAAGCAATCTCAAGGATTATGAAACCTCATAGCTGGCGAAGATGGAAATAGCTCCATGGTAAGCTCCCCTGGGAGATCTACAGAAATCTCAATAAGAGGCTCTTCCACTGTTGTGGGCGAGAAGAAGTTTCTATTTGTAATGGCACTAACTCAGCAACAACTTCTGACTCTAGCTCATCAAGAACGTCTGGTTCAACAATAACTGAAGGCTCCGAATCTGCCTCAACCTTTGCAATGAAAAGATCAGTAATTGATTGCTCTCAGAGGCTCTTGCTCAACATTAGAACCTCTGCAATCTGGCTCAGATGAAGAAATGTGTGGAGCATACCAAGCATGAAGAAGGCCTTGCAAGATAAACCAATATCGACATAATCTATGGATATCTTTCCACCAATAATAAGCAATAATAAGCTTCTCCATCCAACTTAAGTCTGGCATAGCGGCATTTTTCCTCAGTTGTCAGGGAGAAATAACTAAAGAAATTTTCAAGATCGCTTTTCCAAGCTTCATATCCATAACGATCATTAAAACCCCAAAAAAAAGCCTTAAGCATAGCCCGTTCAACATACTTGTCATCACAGTGAGTATTTATATATTTACCACAAAAATAAAAGCCCATGAAAAGAATTCAATGCATAAGCTCAGAAGTTGCCCCAAAGATCTCAATGACTCAAATATGGCTCGAGTCAGCCTAGTAACGGGGCCTGAAGCGCTGCAGGAATATGTAAGAAACTGTATCGGCACTAGACAAGAGCTTGTAGAGACCGGATCTGTTGCCCAAGAGCTGAAAAATTCTTCTAGTATCTCCGGGACTCAGCTGTGGATCTAATGCTTCAGATGAAACTCGAATCGGACTCTGAACGGGTCTGAAACAGCTCTGAACTGTCATTGTACACTGTTGTGAATAGAACTGAGTTGGCTCAGTCTTGACTCGGACGAGTCTACTGACTTGACTCGTTGAACTGGCTCACTGTGCTGAACTGAGTTGACTCAGTCAGTTCTGGTTCAGTTGGACCGGTTTGGGCGGGTACGGGTCGGGTCCCTATAAGCGGGTCAGGTCGATAACATGTTTAATGACTCAAACCCAATCTCCAATTGAATTTTGGGTTATGAAAATTTCAAACCCACAACCTGTTAACCTTTCTCCTCGACCCGATTTCACTAGGGTTTCAAACCACTCAGGCAACAACGACGACGACTTCTGACAACGGTGGATGACACCGATACGGTGGTCTGACGACGGTGAAGTAGGTGGAGATGACGACGACGAAACACAAAGCAATGGCAGTCTGTCGAGGGTGGTAGATCTCAGTGGAGATGAAGGCGATGAGGCGGGTAGCGGCGGTATGTCGACGGTAGTGGGATAGTGGTGTCGATGGTGAACAGTGGCGGAAAAGTCGCGACGGTCGAACATATTTGATCAAGTGTCATGGAGATCGGATAATGACTTGGCGAATGAGTGAGGATGAGAGACGATTCCAGTGAAATGACGATGAGGATGCGGCGAAGAGGAAGAACAGGGAAGCGGTGGAGGATTCAGCTCCAAACAGTGGCGCTTCGGTGAGGCAGTGGCGCTTCGGTGATGATGGCATTAGCGGTGTCGTGCTGGTGTCGTGGGGGAGAGGCGATGGCGTTGTGATGGAGACGGCGAATCTGGGGTGTCGATCTGAGGAAGATGAAGGAACAATGTTCGATTTTTTTCTTTTTTCTTTTTTCTTTTTTTTTTTTCTTTTCTTTTCTTTTTCTCTATTTTTTCTTTTTCTTTTTTTCTTTTTTAATTTTTTAAAAATAGAGAAGAGAAGATGTGAATATAGATTTAGGGTTTGTGGAACTAGGGTTTTGAAATTTTTGTGGGAGGGAGAAAAGCAGGATTTAGCTTTGATACCAAATTGATGTAGAACGGGAAGGGGAAATAAAAAAAAGAGGAAAGAATATTAGAGTTTTAAGAGAATAAAGATGAATTCGGGCTTTAGCACTCATGAGATCTCTCTCCCACTCGGCATATCATCATGCAAAAATTCAAAATTGTTAAGCAAACCACCATGCTAAACAAAAAGGGTTAAATTCAATTCATCATAGTCTAATCTCACAACTACAAACTCTTGACCTTATATAGGCTCCTACAGAGAAGACTTCTCCATCAAAACCGATGTGAGATTAAAAAAATACTAAATAAAATAAAACAACTAAAAGAAGGCTACTAAATAATAACTACAATGATCCCCATCTCTTAGCTTGCCATCCCTTCCAAAAGGAGGAAAACAAGCAACTCATTACTTTTTAAAGCATGAGAACATCACCAGACAATTCTTTTTCCTCCATGGAAAAGAGGTTGTTTAGGGTCTGTTTGGTTGTCGTAACTGGCCGTAATTCGTAGTTGTAATTGTAAAGCTTTTACAATTGTAAATGAGTTACATGTATGTAATTTTACGGTGTTTGGTTGGTAATATAAAAATTGTAAAGTGGGAAAGTGTATTGTACTTTCCTGTTTGGTTGTCGTAATGTATAGTTAAGTGAAAAAGTTGACCAAAAAATTAACTATTTGGTGATTTTAAAGTTTTAATACTGCAAATAAATATTAAAAAGTTTAAATATTAAAAAATTTTAATATTAATATAAAAAAATATTACAAATTTGTATGACCACAAAATTAACTGTAACTGGGCTGTAAATGAGTGGTAACGGTTGAAGTGAGTGTTAGTGAGTTACGTAAGTCTTTTACGAATTACGGTCCAAACAAACGCCGTAGTTGTAACTGGGTAGTAAGTCATTTAGAATTACGGAGTTTTACGCGAAACAAACGGCCCCTCTAGGCTGGAAAAGATACTATTCAGAAGCTAAGAAGACTACTGACTAATCCTCAAGATTGCATCTAATACGGCCAGATAAAAACTTTGAACGCAAGTCCTCGTGTTCCAAATTCATACTCATCTACACCCAGCATTATCTAAAAGTATACAAGATCTAGATGCGGAATTTGAACTTCAGTCTTCAACTGTTGTTAATCTGCATTAAATATAATCTGAAGCATCACAAAGTTGCTAGTTATACGTGTGACATATCCAGCATGCATTCACATAAAAATAAGTTCCAATATTGATCAGTCTTATTTGCAAAATGATCCGCAAAACAACAGTCTCAAATGACAAAATGTTGATCAATAAGCAAACAACCGCAAAAGTAGATGACTGTGTTACCACATACATTTGCTATAGCAAAAGTCTCCAGGTATGCTATGAAATAACTGAGAGCGAAGATCCATGCAGCTTCAGTAATGAATCGGATTGACTTTGGCAACCCAGAAATGGAGTGCCGCAGTCTACGAAGAGTCATATGGATACCATGTGGTAAAATAGGAAACAAACATGAGTAAGAAGGAACGTAGTATGTGGTACCTACAATATAAATAAATGATTACATGTTAGCTTTAGACATTCCCCTGCAGTATAAAATTACATAATTTTACCAAGTTATCCAGATATCAATATTCTGGATTCTGAAATTACACAAAAGAAAGTTTTCTTTTAACTACGAACAATAAGAGATACAAAATTATAGGACCAGTGTGCAAAAACAATATTTGATATTCAAAGGCTAGTGATGTAATAATGAAAACTGGTCTATAATAAGTTACATACCCTACCTACCATCTTCTGAAACTACAAAGTACAAACCACACATTTCATACTATGGGATAAACATTTATAACAGATAGTTCATATACACTATATGAGATGCTAGATAAGCAACTGCAAGCTGATGAAGCACTTATTTTAAATTTTGCTTCTCTTCTTTCAGTTTCAACTTCTACCAGAAGAGGTTAGGTTAAAGTTCTGTGCCTATTATACCCTGGTGACATAAATATATCTATAACATGAGTTAGTTTTTTGCTACAAATAAAGAAAGGTCTTTTATGTTATAAGAATCCAACTGAATTAGATTGGAAATTTTTCATGAGGGCCTTTTCTTCTGTGATACTTTTTGAAATTCTCATAATTCAAAGTGTATATAACCAAAAAAAATAGATCTTGATAATGAATATTAAATCACATGCAGAAAAACAAGTCCAAGTCATAGTAAATAAGTACAAGCTGGTCGTGCTAAAAAGAGTTAAAAACTATTGACATGCACACATCATACTTCTTGTACAGGTCATGAGGTGCATAAACCTCATAATTCTTGGTCCTACATCAAAATAACCACATAAGATGTGTCACTGTTTGGCTGACGTATAATATAATACACAAAGTTGATGATGTGGTTCAGCAGAGATGGCGCCCCTAACAAACAATATATGACACATTATTATTTTGATAATCATATGAAATGAAAAAAGATACAATAAAGAGGAAGTTTATCAGGAAACCTAAAAGGTTGGAGAGAGAAGATTAGTGAGTCAGATGACTGAGACTTGCACCCAAATTTCTCATAAATGGTGAAGCTTTGCCAAAAAAACCGTGGGCTGTGTTTACATGTATAACTTTAATCACAACTGGCCACACAGTAATGGCATATAAAAGAATATCACTTGCCAGGTTATAAAACCCCTCATAATTAATTAAATCTAAGCAACTGACCATACAGAGGTTGGCAACAATGGTATTATACTACATCAAAGCCAGAAGGAAATAAACTTTCTTGAAATGATTGTATCTTACATTGTTCATCCTCCAAGATGGAAATGTATATTTAGCTCCAAGTACCGTGAAGAAATAATGTGTCCAAAAGTAGTTTCCAACATAACTAAATATAATTATCCAAAGGTTTGCCTGCAAGAATAGTTGGGTCAGATATCCATGTGATGTACGGGAACATAAAGAAATAAGTTCAGAACACATATCTAAAATAAGCTAACATTCTAAAGAAACAGAGTGACAGAAGAGACTTAAAAGAAATAAGCAAGGTGAGGTTGAATCAACTCACAGAGATTAAAAAATTTCAAGTTACAGTTCACATTAATTTACAGATTTTTAATATAAGAAAGGCAGTCTGGGTGCTGAACACAGCTAAAAGTGCACCCATAAGCTTGTGGTCAAACCTACTGCTGCCGTTAATTTTGACTTCATATGAAAATATTATGCTTTTATAATAGAAAAAATAATGTATTCATTTCTTTTCCTTCAAAAACGAAGGGGAGAAATTGAACACAGACTCCCAGAAAGATTCATCTGACAGTAAGCTTCTGGCACATCAGGATATATAAAAAATTTGTTCAATGGTTGTTCGACTCTATGATCCTTAAATTTAACTGACATAAGCATTAAAAATAAAATAATGCTAAGGCATTATGGAAGAAATAACTAATAGG
>JAVJIF010026111.1:0-64699 GCA_038442645.1 Agave tequilana | reverse complement strand
TCATGAACAAGCAACTACTACTTGAGTAGAACAACGATCAGGGCAGAGCATCGTTACAACCCTATCGAGAAGGAATGCTTAGCGTTAGTTTTCGCCATCAAGAAGATGTGACACTACCTTATGGCAACACATTCATGTCATCTTCAGAGTTAGTCCCTTGTGATTTCTCATGACAAGACCATCTTCGCTGAATTGTCGATTAGCGAAATGGGTCATACTGCTTTCACAATACGAGATGCAATTTATGACACAAAAGGCGATCAAAGGTCAAGTTGTGGCAGATTTTCTGGCCGATAATCAAATTTCAGAACTTCAAACTTTATGACGATCTCCAAATCGAGATTGCAAAAGTTAACTTGATCAACGTCTTCTCAAAAGAACAAGTGTGGCAACTATTCTTCGACAGAGCATCAAGGACAAGTCTCGAGGGAAATATAGTCGCAGGTATGGGGTAGTACTTATTTCCCCATATAATTATGTGATCTCTTGTACATTCTCATTAACTGAGTCGTGTTTCAACAACGTTTCAGAATAGAATGCTCTCTTGATTGGATGCAACTTGCTGAAGAGATTGGAGTCAAAAATCTCGAAGCATACGTGACTCAAAGCTTATCATCAACCAGGTTCGCTGGGAGTATAGAGTCCGACATGAAGACTTGGTGCCCTATCACAACACGACCATTGAAATGGCAGAGAAGTTTAAAAACTTCTACATTGACCATGTACTACGTCAGCAAAATGCGCATGCAGATGCACTGGCGTCCCTCACTGCTTCATTGGCCCTTCCAGCCGGAACCACAGAGAGAGTACTTGTCTACATGACATGTACTATTGCAAATTTACCATTAAAGACAGTAAAACTCTAAAAGAAGACCTTTAAGTTAAAGAGGTTTTTTGAGACTTCGACAAGTTTTGTACGACACATTGCCTGACGACACCAAAGAGGCAGCTGCCATCAGAAGGAAAGCTCCTCGGTTCTATTACAATGCGATCACACAAAGATTGTATCGCCGGTCGTATGATGGAATCTTACTCTAATGCCTTTCCCACAAAGAGGCATAAGTGGCGCTCAAAGAAGCTCATGATGGTATATGTGAAGCTCACCAACCCGGACCTAAGCTCGGAGATCAATTTTGAAGACTTAGCTACTATTAGCCGATGATGGTCCCTGACGCCATCACCTATGCTAAGCGATATCATACCTGTCAGATCCACAATGTCTTCGTCCATCAAGCACCGGAACATTTTCATTCAACATCCTCTTCATGGCCATTTGAGATGTGGGGAATGGACGTTATCTGACCCATGAGCCCTCCAACATCTAAAGGACATCGCTTCATCTTAAGCCATAACTAATTACTTCTCTAAATTGGTGGAAGTCGTTCTCCTGAAGGAAGTAAAGGCATCAAACGTGATCAAGTTTATCAAGCATCACTCTACCGCTTCGGTGTACCCCGACGAATTGTCCACAATAATGGAACCTAATTCTTCAGCCAAGTATTCTAGAGATTCTGTAATAAATTCAGAATCCAAAGTGTCATCAATATTACTATCCAGCTGCCAACGGTCTTGCAGAAGCCTTCAACAAGACTATTGGAAAGCTACTCAAGAAGTTTGTCACAAAAAACTAACATGACTGGGACGACAATTTAGGTGAATGCTTGTGGACTTACCGCATGACGGTGAGAACTCCAACAAAGCCACGCTGTTTTCCATAGTGTACGGATGTGAAGTTGTACTTCCACTGGAGATCTAAATCCCATCCCTCTGAGCTGCCTTGACAACCAGGATGACATACGAAGAGAAGCATAGATTGCGCCTCCAAGAGTTGGAAGCTTTAGATGACAAATGTCTACAAGCCCAATAGCAAATCGAGCTCTATCAAGCCCGAATTTCTAGAGCTTTCAATAAGAAAGTCAGAGAACAGGATTTTCAAGAAGGCGATCTTGTCTTAGCTGTCAGAAGACCCATGGTTATGACTTATAAGATGAAAGAAAAATTCCAATCCAAATGAGAAAGACCATTTGTAGTAGAGCCAGTCTACTCAAATGGAGCATATCGCCTTATAACTCCGGACGGTAATACGCTCATGATGCCAATTAATGGCAGATTCTTAAAGAAGTACTATCCTTAGAGAGACTCTTCTCATGATCAAATTAAACACTGCACCTCTAATCGAAGCTCCACCCTGATCAATCAGGTGGATTAGGGTTTGAGATCTAAGATGTTTGGAAGAGCGCCAAAAAGAACTTCTCCCTTCAATGGATCACATCACGGTCGATCGACGTTGGGCGATCGATCATTGTTGACATCATGATGCATGATGTTAATATTGAAAAGACAAAATTAGAAACTTTAATTTTAGCCTTGACACTCTTTCCCATGACCAGGTTAACACTACATCTCTGGTCGAAGCTTCACCCTGATCATCAGATGGATTAGGGTTTGTAATCCAAGATGTTTGGAAGACCGCCAAAGAAAGCTTCTTCCTTCAACGAATCACATTACGGTGGATCAACGTCAGGCCGATCGATCATTATTGACATCATAATACATGATGTTAATATTGAAGAGATAAAGTTAGAAACTTCAGTTTTACCTTGTCACTCTTCTCATGATCAGGTTAACACTGCACCTCTGATCGAAGCTTCACCCAATCAATCAGATGGATTAGGATTTACGATCCAAGATGTTTGGAAGAGCACCAAAGAAGAGCTTCTTCCTTCAATGGATCACTCTTCTCATGATCAGGTTAACATTACACCTCTGATCGAAACTCCACCTGATCAATCAGATGGATTAAGATTTGAGATCCAAGATGTTTGGGATAGTGTCAAAGAAGAGATTCCTCCCTCACTGGATCACATCACGGTCGATCGACACAGAGCTGACTGAACAGCAGTGATATTATAATGCATGATTTAAACATTGAAGAAAAGACAAAGGCAAAATGTCAGTATTTAGCCTTGTCACTCTTCTCTAGTTTATAGACATGCGCCTATCTTTAACTTAGAAGAATGTGTCATATTTTAAGTCGAGCATTCCTAAACAACAGTTTAGGTACTCTTCTTTATGATAATTTCTTTCGATCCAGAAGGACGGCTTATCTAGCCTGACTTTTCCATATGTAATGGTGGCATACCTCCCTACTCCTGTTGGATCGATCGAAGCTCGATCCAATGACAAAGGATCCGAACAATCATATGGTGGACTTGAATAAGTTTATCCGATGACTTTTCAAGCCAAACTCATTGAAGAAGGTTCGTAATGCATTTTTGCAGACCTTTTCACTGTTTTCACATTTATATCAAGAGGTGGTAACCGATCGAATGGAGGATCAAATGAGTTTATCTGATGGCTTATCAAGCTAAACTTCTTGAAGAAGGTTCATGACGCATCTTTGCAGAACATTTCCATTATTTTCACATTCATATCAAAATGTGAAAACCAAATAAGGATCAAAGAGGATTCCACGAGGTGACTAATCTCCAGAC
Organism: Agave tequilana; assembly: GCA_038442645.1. Lineage (NCBI taxonomy): Eukaryota > Viridiplantae > Streptophyta > Magnoliopsida > Asparagales > Asparagaceae > Agave > Agave tequilana. The sequence goes on along the minus strand of JAVJIF010026111.1, from coordinate 61,205 downwards.
AAAACTCCTGCAAATTCATGTCTACCTCTGTGGCCTCCAGCTTATTTGCAGGAGGCACACTACACTACATCCAACGCCTCCGATGGCTAAAGGATAGAGAAAACAGTTGGCATTTAAGCCCAATGAAAACTTCTTAACAACTCATCATGCTAAGGGAAATATTATAGTTAGCCCAACTCAAACTGTGGTTGGTAAAAACATACCAAATCTGTTGATAACTGAGGATTTGTTAAAAATCCTGAGGGACCTGATTCCGTCTTCCCCTCCAAAATCCCTTACTAATTCTCGTCCATGGAATGGTAAGACCATAAAAAAGGCTGTAATTGTTTTCCCAGCGAGATAATCACAGAGCATACTTGTCATGTTAATATTATACCTCTGACATACCCTACTGTTAAGTTTACATTATACCTCTAACAACAATGTCCTTCAATATCCCCAACGGACAAAAATTTCAACCTGTCAATTCTCTTCAATAGAATGATGAGTGTACTAAGATTGCTCAAATCGCAAAATTTCTCAGTCAAGTTAAATACTACACCTCTGACCAGGATTGCTCACTCGCAATCAAAATCACTGTTAAGCTAATATTATACCTCTAACAGTGATTTTCCTTAATTTTTCCAGTGGATAAATTTTCAACTTGTCAATTCTCTTCAATAGAATGATGAGTCCACTAAATTGTTCAAATCGCAAAAATTCTCGGTCAAGTTAATATTACATCTCTGACCAAAATTGCTCATATCGCAGTATAAATCCCTGTTAAGTTAATATTATACCTATGATAGTGGTTCTCTCGATTTCCAATGAAAACAAGACATCGATGCTAAGTTAAATATCACACCTCTCGCATCCATTTCATTGTTAAGTTAAATCCTGCACCTGTGGATAATGATCTTTCCTCGAGCTTTCTTATTGAAACCGAGACGTCAAATGCTAAGTTAATATCGCACCTCTGCATTCATTTCGCTGTCAAGTTAACACTAAATCTATGACAGTAATTTTTTAGTTTTCTCAAATGAAAACGAGATGTCCTTGATGCTAGTTAATATCATACCTCTAACACATATATTCTTGTAATATTAATATCACACCTCTAATAATTCAATTTGCTTCCAACTGCAAATTCAAACCCGTCATGTTAACATTATCATGATGGCAAAAATTTTCATAAATCTCTAGTAGATGAAACTCACTTGTTATTCTCATCAATAGAATAGCAAGTCTACAAAAATTTATTCAAATCATGAATTCAATTTCTGTCAAGTTAAACATCACACCTCTGATAGTAACTTTCTCAAATCCCTAATAAAATTACCAAACTTTGTGTTGCTATGTTAATCGTCACCTCTAGCAATCAAACTCAATCGCTTTCATTTGTCTATTTTTCAAACACAAAAAGAAATAAAGATAAATGAAGGCAAAATTTTCACTTTTATTATTATTCATACTAAAATTGTAAAAGTGATACAAACGCTCTCTTATTCAATAAGATAGAGTGTTACAAAAGGAGTACAAGAAGTCACTCTTGCTCAGCGAGAGATTGTATTTGCTCCTTGAGATATTGAATATCCCTCAGGCGTGCTTTTTCAACTTCAGCTAAAGCCTGGGCCCTCAGCTCCTCATCGGATAAAAGCTTCTTCTCAGCAAGTTATGCCTGAAGAGCTTCCAATCTCGAAGTATAGACATCGAGTTCCTGCTGCACTTGACTTTTAGCAGCCTCGAGCTTCTCCATCCTCTTTTTCTCATTCGCAACCTTTAGCTCGTTGTCGCGAATTAAGGCTTGCGTCTCAGCAATTGCAGCTCGAGCACTTATTATCACACCTTCCGGACCCTTAGTGACGATCTCGAATCGCTGAAGGTCATCTACCAAATTTTGATAGCTGGCTTTGGAATTATCAAGACAATGAGCTTCTTCAGCTATCCGCTCCTTAATCTCCTTACGCTCATGTTCCTGGTTGGCGTGAAGATTTTCTGATACCCTTTGAGCCTAAGCAACGGACTGACTTTCTTTAGGTTCCTAAGATCCCTCGAGTATATATCTAGTTACTCGACTAGCACTTGATGCGCTCTCGCTCAATTAGAACCCCCAGTTTGCCAGATATTCTCGACCTGTTCTCAAAGAGTGTGCATGCGAACAAAGAAAACTTCACCCAAAAGCACTAATTCAATGCAACACTTCATCGTGATGAAGAATTGCTTTGAGATAACTCTTTCAAGATGTCCATAACCGGTGTCAGAGCGAAGGAGTACTTTCTAATTCAGTCTCTACGATCACAATAGCGATGCTCTCAGAAGTCAAAGGTGGAACACTTGTCCCTCAAAAGCGTAGGAGCAGGTTGAGTTAAAAGTTGCCTCATCTCTGAGATCGCCACAGGAGCTTCAAGATTGGGGACTGTAATAGCTTCCTGTGTGGCAACCTTGAGTATAGGCTCAACAATGAGGACTTTCTCTATCAAAGCCTCAATAGGAATGTCCTTGGCATCAATATCCATGATAGGCTCTTTTGCTTGAGATGTGTAGCATCACCGCAGTCATTACGACAATGTCAATAACAATGCTAAGAGTGAGAATATCAAATTCTGATGTCTTATCAGGTTGAGGAGACGAGACATAGATGACAAATCCTCCTGGAGTCCTCCTTACTGAGAAGATTACTTAGTCACAGATGGTGCGCTTATAGAGACCACCTCGATGCTGATCTTGAGAACTTCCATGCCTACTAGCTGAGTCAGTTCTCAATCATTTCAGCAATGTTTGAGGAGATTTCGCCTTCAGCGGTAGCAGTGTCCCCTGCAAAATATTATCCAAGCAGATGATAAAATATCATTTTTATATCCGATAATAGAAGCCATGGGGAAAAAAAGGATCCTAGATGGCAGCTGTGTCTCTGGGGGTGTTGCTTGCATTTCCTCTTCTATCTCATGCAAGAATTTGCTGACATCATAAGGAGCAGGCTCAGATCTAATATCATGGTCGTATCCTTCAGGCAACAAAGATAATACTTTAACCAAAGGAGCCTTGGCAATTGGTGCTTTCCCACAATTGGTCCAGCAGTCGGACTGGATTCAGAAAATTATGATCAACCCAAACCTGCACAAGAAAAATACAAACTTTTAGAACAGTGTTAGGTCTTCAATTCTACCGTGTAGCCTAGGGCTAATGGGTCGTGATCCACAGGGAGGGACAGTGATGGAAGCTTTACAGTAAGTTTCTTTTTTTAATTAACTAAAAGAGATTTGAGAGTTCTCTTCTTAGTTTTAAAAGAAAATAAAAATAGTCAAGAGGAAGATGGTAGAAGAAGAGATGGTGGTATTGTTGTTGTTTTAGCAATAAAAGAAAAGGAACCAAAAAGAGATAAAGAAAAATATTGATGCAAAAATTAGAAATAAAAAGAAATAAAAGAAGAATATTTACCTCTACTATTGAACCATAATGAAATTTACCTTAGCATGGAGTAAAGCAAAGTAGTAGAAAAGAATAAAGGAAAGCAAGGCTTCGGCGAGATTGAGCATAATGAAGAAAAGTGAGAAGCCTCCATTGATTGTCACTTTAATATAAGCTTCTTGAAGAAAAGATTACAATAGTTTCACTCTGTAATAACTCTTCCTCTCTTTTAATCAGGAAACTCTCTCTAACCTACAAGAAAATAAAAAAAATAAAAATTACATTGAAGAAGAAAAGAAAAACCTAAACTAAAGCTCTCTCTCTGAGATGGTGCCTTTTTTGCCTTCAAGGTATGAGGTTATTTATAGGAGAAAACCAGAGGGATAGAAAGTGTATGAAGATAGGAAGAGCTGGATATTTCTGAATTTGAATTCTCCCCTTATCTCCAAACTTGATTTGATTTATCCAAAAATTCAATTCTGATCTGCAACTTGTTGACGTATCGATTGTTGAATATCACTTATCAAATGATAAAATTAGAAAGAGTGATCAACAGAAGAATTATATCCCTTTAAGTTTTCTTTCTGTAACATCTTGAATCATTAGATTTGAATTTCGGTAGCGAATGTTATGATTAAATGCTAAAATGTATCCATCCTGAATCCGAATCTAAATTGCTTCATCTCATCCGTTGATCTTCTCTCTATCAATTTTACCTCTTGAATTTTCAATTTATCTTCTAGAATTGATAAGATATCCATTTATCTTCAGAAAAACCGATAGGGTTTTCAAACAGTCCATTTTCCCCTTGAAATTAGATGATGTTATCTTATCTGATATATCCAGTTTTCAGATAAGATAGCTTCTAGAACCTTTAGATTTGAATCGATCCCTTTTCTTTTGAACTTTTAAACTTAATTGGATAAATTTCATAATTATCTTCTCCCTATCATACCCTGCATGAATTAGGACATTAAGACAAGTTATTTGCAATATTCATTACAGAATATATGTAGGAATGTAATAATATTTATGCAATATATGTGTCCAAACACACCCCCACACTTATCTTTTGCTCGTCCTCGAGCAAAACAAAGAGAAAAGAAAAACTAAACTGACCAAATCTAACTCACTTTTGTAGAAATCACGGTTGCACTTAGCACGTGTAACAAGCCGTTAACCCTCTAGGTTCCCCCTAGAGGATGAGTTTTATCTCGTGAAGGTTTTTAGTGGATTGCACTCACAAAATCCATGAAGAAAAAAAGAAATGAATTGTTAGTATTTTTTTTTGAAAACGTATTTTTAAAGGAAAAAAATATTTGAAGTATTAATGTAAAATTTCAAGTAATCTATAAGTCATAGGATTATCAAAACTTAGTCATTTTTAAACTTAGTCTTTATTCAAAACTTATTTTTAATCAAGGTAAAGATTAAAATTGTATTTCTCATCTAGTCTATTATTTTACCCTAAGTCATATGCATCTTATGACCGTGAAAATTTGGCTCAGGATCCTTCAACTCTAACTCTTATGCCTTATTATTTTCTTTATTTTTTTAATTCATGGCGGTAATATCCCTTAGCTCTATTAGGCTTTCTAATTCGCCCTTGTAACGAGCCTTAGTCGGTGACTCCCAAACCAGACGATTTTAGGGTACCGGGTGAGAGAACACCCCAAGGACTTAGGACTCGAACAAACAAGGCCACAAACTAAGAATTTTTATTTATATTAACCCCGTTTAGGTATTAATACTTATGCTTTATGAGGTACAAATACCAGCTTAATTAGAAGATTTTTTTTTGATATATGTATATATATTTTTTTTATATAAGGCATAAGAATCTTTGTTTGAGAACCCTAAGTGTATAAGTGTATAAAGTATGCATATTTCATCAAGGTAAAATTAAGACTAATTACTTTTTCAATTTTTCTTCCTAACCTCAAAATCAAACATATAATTTTATTTTGACAAAGTATAAGAAATCCTAATTATGATCCTCTTATTCCTTAAAATTAACTTAATTTCTTACAAAAATAATTCAAAATATTAATTTTCATTTCAAAAGGTTTTTAAAGAAAGGATTTTTTTTTAAAAATTAGTAAAGTTAGTATGTTAGAGAATCCTCCCCCACACCTAACTCATGCATTATCCTCAATGTATGAATGAAATGCAATAATTTATGAAAAAGGAGAAAGAGAAGAAAAATTTTCACCTCAAGGTGGTGGTTCCGGTGGTGGTCTGATTGGGCCAAGCGTTTCTGCACAATCTAGATACTGTGAATTTTCATGGAACCCACCTTTTAGGACCTCTTTCTTATTAGCATTTTTATACTCCCAATATGAATAGGATTATGCAAGATCCTAATATGAAATTTTTCCCGGTTATATGACCAATCTTGGGATATCATCACAGAGTCATATGGATCTAAACCTTGGTCCAACAGTGGAATGTGGTTTTGTGGAATAGATGATTTGGGCTCAACAATGAAAGGAATAGGAACCAATACTGACTCAGGAATAAAACTCAAATCAAGTTTAGGTTTGAGAGTCGGAGTTAGTTCATGGATTTGGTCCAAATCAAAGAATTCAAGTTCACATTCATTTTCCAATAATGGAATGTGACTATCCAATATAGTTTGTTCATGTTCAAGCTCTATAGGGATAGAAATCAGTGTTGGCTTCGGAATTGGGTCCAAATCGAGTAAGGATATCCGAGTCAGTATAGATTCAAAAAGTGAAACTGAATCACAATATTGAAAATCAGTTCCACATTCATTTTCAAGTTCAATCTCATTGAAATAAAAACTTGCCAATTTGTCATTGGTTGATATTGATCAAGTTCAAAATTATGTGGTGAAACTGAATCTTGGTTAAAATCTCCAAGATACCATAATTCTTCTGTAAGTTCACCTAGAGGGGGGGTGAATAGGTGATGGCTAATCTAATGGTCACTTGATGCCAAATAATGTGGAATTAAAAACTATTATGACCTAAACTAAACTCTTACACTAAACACCACGTATAACACAAGAGTGTTGCCGAATTCCCGTGAAGGGCTCTGGACAAACTCCTCTAGATTCCCCTAGATAAGGGTTGAGGTGCCGCGTTGGCTCTCTTGGTTGAATACAAGTGCTAGTAAACAATCCCACGCATGTATATCAATGAGCATAAATGAATATATCAAGCATATAAAGATAGACAATAAAAGTATGCAAGATATAAAGACAAAGAGAGAGAGAGAGTGAGCAATCGCAAACACAAGGGATTTGTTTCGAGGTTCGAGCACCCTTGCTCTACATCCCCGCCTTCGACACACGAAGGATTTCCACTATGCACAATCCCAATGGATCTCTCCTTGGTGCCGCAACACCTACAAACCCTCGGACTCTCTAGTCCCGTACACACGCAAGCTCACTAGCTCGCCGAGGCTGCACCTCAAACCAAGAGTTCACACACGAACTCTAAACCACCGCGAACACACTTGTCCGCCTCCTCAAAGAACAAAGAAAAAATCTTTGGTGATCACAACACTTTGATCACCTAAAAGCACTCTCACTACAACACTCCTATAGAATGAATAATCAATGGATGCTCAAGTGTTTGTGTGAGAAAAATAAGGAAGAGAATGGTGGAGGAAAACTCAAAGAATCACTTTTACACTCTTGATAAAACTTTCCTTTTGATTGGAAATATTTGCTCTCAAATATGTGGAGAAAACCTTTTGAAAGGATCAGAAAAACTGGCTTGAAAGCTCTCCTAAAATCTTAGAGAAAAACAATGACCAAACCCCAAATTTATAGGCTGTCAAAAACTAGTCGTTGGGGTCTGTCAGACCTGTCGGTCGACCGCCCGGTCGACCGCCAACGGTCAAGAATCCGACCGTTGGAGCCTCCGGTCGACCGCCCGGTCGACCCAAAAGAACAGAGAGCACTGCTCTCAGTTCCGGTCGACTGGGTCGGCAGACCGGCCATCTGCCAGGTCAAGGCGTGCACGTCGTGCACGTCGGTCGACCGAGCCGGTCGACCGACTTCAGCCGTAGTCGACTTAATAGGTCGACTAGTCGACTTGGCTGAAGCCTGGAACAGAAAATCTGGGATTAAAACTTGGACTTTTTGATTTGAAATAAAATCCCATAAATACTTAAAAAATCTACAAAAATAGTTTTACCAATATACTTTGATAAACAAACATGCTTGCACAAAATCAAGGCATGTTATAAAAGATTGGACTATTTTTGTAAGTTGGAAAATATTGGCTCAAATGAAAACTTGTATTTTTTAAAACTTGTTTTCCAAACTTCTTCATGATACAAAACAAGATATTTTGAATTCATTAAAGCATAGTGTGTATGGATATGATCCACTACACAATTAAGATGAAATATTTTTGTTTTGACATTAAGCTCTAAATATGGTTTTGGATAAAAGACATGCATATAAGAAATTCCAAAAACCAAAAAGTATTTTTCAAAATGAAAGTCTTTTCTAAATCTGAAAATTCTTTTATGAAAAGACAACTAAATCAAGAGTGTGTGTGTGTGTGTGTGTGTGTGTGTGATATGATTTTGAGCAATCCACCAACTATTCTATCCTTTACATTTTATCTAAAAACAAAATCTTATACCTAGACACAAGTCTTGATCTTGAAGTCTTCCCTTGAAGTCTTCTCATTCTCTAGACTTGGTCCAAACACGATCCAACGAGCTCAACTCTTGATGTGGTCTTGATGCATAGGCTCGTGAATCAACCGGTGCTAGCTCCAAAATGTTAATCCTAAATCCTTTGTTGAAGCTCCACACCTACTAAGATCTTGATAACAAATCTGTCACTAATTAAACAGAAGATCATTAGTAAACATAACTACATGAGTTGATCATCATCAAAACTAGAGTGATGGGCCTTTGGGCCAACAATCTCCCACTTTTTGAGATGACAAAACACATGAAGTTATATATGCATGGATTAAAGTAAAGCTTCAAAGAAGCTCCCCCTTAACTCATGCATAACACAAAATAATAAATATATACAATAAAGCTCATAAACATGTATGCAAATGTATGGAGATAAAACAAAACATATATGCATAACAAAACATATATGCATAAAACAAAACATATATGCATAAAGCTCATAAATCTTTTTCTCCTATTTGCAAAACAAAACATATATGCATAAAACATAAATTCTACTAACATGCATATAAATCTCAAATTCTTCTTCCCCTTTTGTCAATCATCAACAAAGGGGTTGAAGTAAAAACATAAAAATTTCTCCCCCTTTTTGTTCGAAACAAAGAACCAATGAAGGGGTAAAACAAATCGATCAAGAAAGGTTATATGCGATATACATTCATGAAGAGGAAGACGCTAAGTTAGCTTCCCTACACATATGCATTACATGAAGAAGGGATGACAAGCCCCAATTCACATAACACATATTATGTAATGCATAAGAGGAGATGTGAAGCTCCCCCTACACACGTGTACCACATAAAGAAGAGTTGTCAAGCTCCTCAATATACAATACACTCAACATGAATCTATATGTAGAAGAGATGTTAAGCTCTCCTTGCATATAGGCAATACAAATCAAAAATTTTGAATTTTTCTTTTTTTTTTAAGGTATCACTTGTAAAATCAAATTTTTAAGATACCAAAAGTAAATAATCAAATTGTAAATAAAGTTTTAGATCAAGCTTAGCATAAACTTTGTGCTTTAAAAATGTATACCAAATGTAAAGTAAGCACATGAACATCATATATATGTATGAGAATGGATAATACCAATTGAAAATTAGAGCATACATACATAGAAAACAAAAATGAGTATACAAAAATAGAGTCAAATTGATACCAATTGAAACGATTCAATGATACCAATTGAAGCAATAATAGGATCATGTGTATATCTCATAAACTACTAATTTGAAGAATAAATAACTAGTATAAAATAGTTTTTGAACAACTAGTTAAAGATCCTTCAAATACATCAAATCATATGTACTTCATAAAGCATAACTAAATACATAAAGATTTAATCACTCATGGTCTATAAAGCAAAATGATCATGAAACTAAGTCATGAAATAATAAATGAAGATGTGAGTGTTTAAAAGATCATGTAAATAGCATCTTTATGAAAGTAGTCATTTAAGCTCAAAAAGATTATAAGTCACATTTTTAACAAAAACATGAAAAATCATTTTTCATTAAAACACTAATCTTCATGGTATATGTATGATTTATCCAAAACTAACAATACACATATATATCCCAAACATAAAAGAGTCTATCAAATGTATTTGCATGAAGGCAAGAGACTCACGGGTATACATGTATATTTATTAGATTTGAATTAAAAATACATATACATGAAGTAAAATCATAAAATTTGGCAAAGCATGTATAAATGAGAGAATCATAAAAACTAGTCTATACATGTGCATATAGTGGGTACAAATGAGCATGAAGTGCAAATATATATGAATCAAATGTAACTCACTATTTGTACATGAATAATACAAGTTTTGATAAAAACTACATCTAAGCATGTTTTTACCACATGAAGCACATTAAATCATAAAACATGAACATGCTATGAATATCATGAATGAACAAGCATGAACATAAATGAAATAGGAGTTTAGAGATTGTTACCAACTCCAAAGCTCCAAATATGGTGGTTGTCCCACCAAAACCTCCTTGATAGCGATGCATCAATAAGTGTGTCTATCATATCCATTTGCATCCACTACCAAGGCACCAATCCTCTCACGTCGTGTGAGAGCCCTCACCTACATCAAATACACAAGGTGGGAGTTTTGGTACCCATATTTTCTTGGGTCCTTTGGGGTTAGTCTTGTAAGGAACCCAAAAATTTTTATTATTAGCAAAATTAAAATGATGCAACTTGTCATAACAAAATTTTGCTAAATGGCCTTTGCGGCCACAATGTGTACATATGTGCACCTTAGAATGCTTATGTGAATGTGTATGATCGTGACGTGCAACATAAGCAAATGCATGATGATGTTGTGCATGAATGTGTGGAGTTTGTTTCTTTGAAAACAAGGACTCCAATCTAGTATGGTAAATGCACAAGAGTTCAAAGTTGAACTCAAACAATCCACTTTATTTTTCAAATCATTAATCTCATTAGTGGTGGCATGTAAAGCATGATGAGATAAAGAATCATTTTTCTTTTTCTTTTTCGAAACAAAATCTTTTTCTTTTTCACAAATTTTTCTTTTTAAAGACTTATTTTCTTGAAAAACAACTTCTTTTTGTTTTTTCACCAAATCAATTTTATTTTTCAAAGTATTGTTTCCTTCACACAAATCATTCAATTTGAAAGCAAGGTAACATTCTCATTTTTCAAATCTTCTTTTTCTCTTTCTAAGCATGCAATATTATTTCTAAATGAATCATTTTCATTAAGCATGCAATCAAATTTCTTTTTCATATTTTTATTATTCTTTTTAAGCATGTCATATTTCTCAACCAATAATTGACAAAATGTAGAGAGCTCATCATATGACATGTTAACATCCTCATCCTCGGATTCGGTAGTTACCTCAAGGGGGTTATCCCCTTGGACCATATAGCACAAGTTGGAGGTGTTGCTTCCAACGTCCGAATCGCTCCCCGTATAATATAGATCTTTTTCGCCGAGGGAGGTGATGATGTTCCATACTACAAAAGCCGAATTAATGTTAGAAACCCTAGATAAATAATCATCATTTAGGGTTGACTTTAAAGCATGAATGGCTTTTGAGTTAGCCTCAAAATACTTGCTATTATTAACATAAGAATCATTAGTGGTAGCAAGATAAACATGAATGCCTAAGGCCTTGAGGTACAAGGACAACTTAACCTTCCAAATGTGGATGTTAAGAATGTCAAAGGTGGGTGGTGACATGAAGTCCATGGTGTGTGTACAAAAATAGTGATTAGCCTAAAAATGAGGATCTTTAACTCTAGGTTGTAAGACCCAAATCAGAGTACCAAGAGCTCTGATACCAATTGTAAGTTCACCTAGAGGGGGTGAATAGGTGATGGCTAATCTAATGGTCACTTGATGCCAAATAATGCGGAATTAAAAACTATTATGACCTAAACTAAACTCTTACACTAAACACCACGTATAACACAAGAGTGTTGCCGAATCCCCGTGAAGGGCTCTGGACAAACTCCTCTAGATTCCCCTAGATAAGGGTTGAGGTGCCGCGTTGGCTCTCTTGGTTGAATACAAGTGCTAGCAAACAATCCCACGCATGTATATCAATGAGCACAAATGAATATATCAAGCATATAAAGATAGACAATAAAAGTATGCAAGATATAAAGACAAAAGAGAGAGAGAGAGAGAAAGTGAGCAATCGCAAACACAAGGGATTTGTTTCGAGGTTCGAGCACCCTTGCTCTACATCCCCGCCTTCGACACATGAAGGATTTCCACTATGCACGATCCCAATGGATCTCTCCTTGGTGCCGCAACACTACAAACCCTCGGACTCTCTAGTCCCGTACACACGCAAGCTCACTAGCTCGCCGAGGCCGCACCTCAAACCAAGAGTTCACACACGAACTCTAAACCACCGCGAACACACTTGTCCGCCTCCTCAAAGAACAAAGAAAAAATCTTTGGTGATCACAACACTTTGATCACCTAAAAGCACTCTCACTACAACACTCCTATAGAATGAATAATCAATGGATGCTCAAGTGTTTGTGTGAGAAAAACAAGGAAGAGAATGGTGGAGGAAAACTCAAAGAATCACTTTTACAATCTTGATAAAACTTTCCTTTTGATTGGAAATATTTGCTCTCAAATATGTGGAGAAAACCTTTTGAAAGGATCAGAAAAACTGGCTTGAAAGCTCTCCTAAAATCTTAGAGAAAAACAATGACCAAACCCCCAAATTTATAGGCTGTCAAAAACTAGCCGTTGGGGTCTGTCAGACCTGTCGGTCGACCGCCCGGTCGACCGCCAACGGTCAAGAATCCGACCGTTGGAGCCTCCGGTCGACCGCCCGGTCGACCCAAAAGAACAGAGAGCACTGCTCTCAGTTCCGGTCGACTGGGTCGGCAGATCGGCCATCTGCCAGGTCAAGGCGTGCACGTCGTGCACGTCGGTCGACCGAGCCGGTCGACCGACTTTAGCCTTAGTCGACTTAATAGGTCGACTAGTCGACTTGGCTGAAGCCTGGAACAGAAAATCTGGGATTAAAATTTGGTCTTTTTGATTTGAAATAAAATCCCATAAATACTTAGAAAATCTACAAAAATAGTTTTACCAATATACTTTGATAAACAAACATGCTTGCACAAAATCAAGACATGTTATAAAAGATTGGACTATTTTTGTAAGTTGAAAAATATTGGCTCAAATGAAAACTTGTATTTTTCTAAAACTTGTTTTCCAAACTTCTTCATGATACAAAACAAGATATTTTGAATTCATTAAAGCATAGTGTGTATGGATATGATCCACTACACAATTAAGATGAAATATCAATGTTTTGGCATTAAGCTCTAAATATGGTTTTGGATAAAAGACATGCATATAAGAAATTCCAAAAACCAAAAAGTATTTTTCCAAAATGAAAGTCTTTTCTAAATCTGAAAATTCTTTTATGAAAAGACAACTAAATCAAGAGTGTGTGTGTGATATGATTTTGAGCAATCCACCAACTATTCTATCCTTTACATTTTATCTAAAAACAAAATCTTATACCTAGACACAAGTCTTGATCTTGAAGTCTTCCCTTGAAGTCTTCTCATTCTCTAGACTTGGTCCAAACATGATCCAACGAGCTCAACTCTTGATGTGGTCTTGATGCATAGGCTCGTGAATCAACCAGTGCTAGCTCCAAAATGTTGATCCTAAATCCTTTGTTGAAGCTCCACACCTACTAAGATCTTGATAACAAATCTGTCACTAATTAAACACAAGATTATTAGTAAACATAACTACATGAGTTGATCATCATCAAAACTAGAGTGATGGGCCTTTGGGCCAACATCTTCATCAATATGCCTAGGACAATCAGGAATGGTCAAAAATATGTTAGGTAGAATTTTCTCATTCCTATCATTAATTGTGTTCACCAAATGGCTCACTTTTGTTTCTAGCCTATTGAGAGATTGGAGACAATCCGTTTGGGATTGAATAATATCATTTTGGGACTGAATCATGAATTCCATACTCTTTTCTAAGTCAACATGTTCTTCTTGTTGTGGTTGGACTTTAAAATTAGAGTAAGGATCTTGGATTTGGGAATTATTTGGGAGAATTGAGTCTGCAATGATTTGTACTTGTCGTATGGACTCAAGGATGGCTTCAAAAGTCTTTCTAAAGAATATTTCTCTTCTATAGGTTGGTCTTGGTATGGATTATATGAAGTTGTTTGTTGATAAGGTTGTTGATAGTAAGACTCGGGGGAGTTGTATCCCCACTGACTTGGTGAATAGTGATGATGATTGTCACATTCTTATTCATAGTACTAGGATTGGGGCATATATTGATTCGGATAAGACCAATCTGGCATACTTGGTTGGTTAGAGTTATGTAGTATCGGGTTGATAATATCTGGATTGAAAGAGGTTGGGTGAAATATGGATTTGAGTTATAATCAGAATAATTGTAATTATAATCCATTTTCACAAGAACAAACAAAAACAGACAAATAAACAAACAAGAAAATAAAGAAAAATCGAGCCTATGTTGGTGTAGAGCTTAGACCTGACGACTCCTAACTGTTGATTATCCACAGGAGGTATATTGCAGAACCTGACCAAAAGTTAATCAGCCAGGTAGGGGCAAGATTGGTGGGAGGTATCCATACCTAAGCAACGGGCCTAATTATGCCAAAACACCAACCTACAGGGTTTCGCTCCTCAATCCCCAACCTTAGACACCGATTTGGCAAGAGTCAACTTCTAATAACTTCCCCCTTAGGTCAATCCCTATTTGAGTCCGAGATGTCCCTAGGGCCAACGTCTACTCAATTTTATGTTAGGCTGGGTTAATGAGTGAGGAGATGATTTTTGGGCTAAGGAAGGGTAATCACTTTCCCACCTTATCTTGTTTAAGGATATGCCCTTAGTCCTTTTAGTGCAGTGTACAAGTATAAAGTGAAAGGTAACATTCAAGCAATATGAGTCACTCAAAATATATTTTCTAAACTATATGCAACGCATACATACCTTTGCTCCAGCACTCTTCAATAGTAATGTAAAGAAACGAAATAGACAGATGACCTAAGATGCAAGAGTCAAAACGTTTTTTTAGCATTTACAAAGCAACAAGTTACTGTGGATTAGAAATATGTACAGAGTGAGTTAAACAGATAAAATAATAACTGCAGAGAGCTAATCTCTGAAAAGCTCTGCAAGAGACTATAGTTAGTAGTTCATCACAGTTGTGGGCTCTGATGCTCTGCCTTCTTGGACAGAGGCACAGAGTAGCAATATGTCCACTGCAACTCCTAATTTTCTGTAATTAGCCCCTGTACACCGAAACAAAAAGAAAAAGGGATTAATTCGTTAAAGTAAATTAAAAAAAAAGGAAACTTATCGTCCCTCCCGGCAACGGCGCCAAAATTATGATCGAGCTAAACCTGCACAAGAAAAATACAAACTTTTAAAACAGTGCTAGGTCCTCAATTCTACAGTATAGCCTAGGGCTAACGGGTCGTGATCCACAGGGAGGGACAGCGATGGAAGCTTTATAGTAAGTTTCTTCTTTTAATTAACTAAAAGAGATTTGAGAGTTCTCTTCTCAGTTTTAATAGAAAATAAAAATAGTTAAGAGGAAGATGGTAGAAGTAGAGATGGTGGTATTGTTGTTGTTTTAGCAATAAAAGAAAAGGAACCAAAAAGAGATTAATAAAAATATTGATGCAAAAATCAGAAATAAAAAGAAATAAAAGAAGAATGTTTACCTCTACTGTTGAACCATAATGAAATTTACCTTAGCATGGAGTAAAGCAAAGTAATAGAAAAGAATAAAAGAAAGCAAGGCTTCGGCGAGATTGAGCACAATGAAGAAAAGTGAGAAACCTCCATTGATTGTCACCTTCAATATAAGCTTCTTGAAGAAAAGATTACAATAGTGTCATTCAACAATAACTCTTCCTCTCTTATAATCAGGTAACTCTCTCTAACCTACAAGAAAATAAAAAAATAAAAATTACATTGAAGAAGAAAAGAAAAATCTAAACTAAAGCTCTCTCTCTGAGATGGTGCCTTTTTGCCTTCAAGGTATGAGGGTATTTATAGGAGAAAACCAGAGGGATAGAAAGCATATGAGGATAGGAAGAGCTAAATATTTCTAAATTTGAATTCTCTCCTTATCTTCAAACTTGAGTTGATTTATCCAGAAATTCAATTCTGATCTGTAACTTGTTGACGTATTGATTGCTGAATATCACTTATCAAATGATAAAATTGGAAAAAGTGATCAACAGAAGAAACATATCACTTTAAGTCTTCTTTTTGTAACATCTTGAATCATTAGATTTGAATTTCGATAGCGAATGTTATGATTAAAATGCTAAACTGTATTCAGCTTGAATCCGAATCTAAATTACTTCATCTCATCTGTTGATCTTCTCTCTATCCATTTATTCTCTTGAATTTTCAGTTTGTCTTCTAGAATTGATAAGATATACATTTATCTTCAGAAAAACCGATAAGGTTTTCAAACAGTCCATTTTTCCCTTGAAATTAGATGATATTATCTTATCTAATATATCCAGTTTTCAGATAAGATAGCTTTTAGAACCTTTGGATTTGAATCGATCCCTTTTCTTTTGAACTTTTGAACTTAATTGGATAAATTTCATGATTATCTTCTCCCTATCATAACCTGCATGACCTAAGACTTTAAGACAACTTATTTGCAATATTCATTACAGAATATATATAGGAATGTAATAATATTTATGCAATATATGTGTCCAAACAGGGGATCTTCAAGACCGGCATCATAATGCTTGGGGAGCTCGGTTGTGTTTTGACTCATTCGCCTGAGGCCATCAAGGACGTTGATGGAGCTTCTGACTGAGGCTCTTCCGCAACTTCTACCCTTTCTGAAGCAGCAGGGCCTCTACCACGCTGACTCTGAATGAGCGGAGAGGCCACCTCCTCTTCTTCCTCAGACTCCATGGGGTCAACCCTGATTGAGAAGCACCCTGCAATGGAACTTCAGCTTCAGGCTCTTTTCGTGCCTTCTTCTGACTTGAACCACCTACAGAGGAGGATGGATGGGCATGCTTCGCTACGGCTTGGCGAGACTTTCTTACAGAGTGTTCTTCTGCATTTTTAACAACGCGCCATGCCGCTTCATATGCACCAGCCTCTTTCTCAGCCTCCAAATACTCGTTTATTCCCTTCTTATGAACAATCATGGATCCCTTACAAGCACTGTAGGTGGACTTAATGGCTTTAATGCATGAGGCATTCATTCCATAACATGGCACCATATTGGCAATAACATACCAAGTGCAAAAGCTGAGGTTGGTATATAAATTGGGGGATCGCTGAGGAAGACTGAACATTGTCCGTCCCTCCAGCCACGTGAAAGTATCATGTACATGCCCCTTCGATTAGATTCTCGCTGAAGTGAAGGCTAATATTCAGATTTCCCATGTAGAGCTGATCATACTCGATTTGGCCAGCAAATCGGCTTGGTAGATATGGCTCGATCGTGCAGGTGTCACCTTAGCGAAAAATGAGATATCTAGGTTAAATGTTCATTTGCCAACAAAAGACACCAGTCGATAAGGTGGTATACCCATCTGGCCCTGCGAAGTCCAGGAATGGTCCCCAAACGACGTATCCTGAATGTCGGGGAAGCATCAGACCAACTGATAGTTGAAGTCGCTATGAATGGCTCTCCTAATATAGAATATATAGGCATGTTGTCAAGTCAAGCGCTTCTGAAGAAATGGCACAAAGTTTTTTGATGTGTGTGCTACCGTTATCTGAGATGGGCAATGCATAACATACCATGCCACCAAGTAGGTATAGGGAAGTTCGACTCTGGGATTAGGCACCTTGACCTCAGGATCACCATGCTAGTCAATAAGCGTATTACCATCATCATCTGTCAGAGCTTCTACTTTGCAGAATATCTTGGTTAATACCCGAAGCCCGCTCTGAATGCATCCCACCATCATTGGAAAAGGGCAATACTTTGACCAAATGCCAGTAAGACAGCGGCGTATACCACATCGGCTACTATAACTTCGTGGGAATGTGTCGCACGATGCACCGTTTCAACCACAGCATTAAGAATCCAGCTAGCAAGGCTCTGTTGGAATAGGGGTCTTGGCCTGATAGTGAAAATTTGAAGACTGTGCCGAAAATATCCTCGACTAATTCTGTGGTATACGAGGACGTTGATGCACTGATGCTCTCCTTATTTGCTGCATTTGTGCTTGTAGCCAGGTGAGTCAATCAGTTATCCTTGTCTTCCAGACCATTGAAAAGGTAATCCACTCAGGCTATCTGCTTGACCCCTCCAGACCTCAAACCAGTAATTTCAGTGCATATGTGGAACTGACACAACACTTCCCAATATGTCGCATATACCAAAGGAGCACTGTCCTCCATCAGGTACAATTCTTCGGCCGACGGACATATTATTCATAAAAAATGTCCCTCATCGCTAACCCAGAGACTTCATACATTTCATGAAGAGTAAATCCCATCTCCCTAACCGGGGTGAAGAATATGTACGTTTCTGGATTACAACACTCTAGCATGGCAAAAAAATGATGACTACCCTGCGAGATGCCATACTGAACAACCTGGATCGCGGTATAGAGGCCGATCTGTAGTAGCTCGTCCTTCAAATCTTCAAGAGCGAAGCCCACCATCTTGGACCACCAATATTTGTCCGAAGAATGGACCCATCCCATCGCCCGAAACTCGCCTTTCAAGAAATCACCCTTCATGGCCATAAGCTGATTAATGCACATGGCAACCTGATGGAGAGTCTCACCTGCGGTATATTCTGCCTTCAACAAACCCAGCAGCAGTCCGACTACATTCCTGTCATGACCCGCTGGGACTACAGTGTGATGAGAGATTCGCCTGAGGGAAACTCCAGATTGCTTCTCTATCAAATCTAACTCCATCAATCGATGAAGGGACATCGATTGAATGGACGACAAGAAAAACATCTTTTCCATGTCCGGGAGAAAGAAGCGATGCTCTCCAAGCCGATGAAGCCATTTGTAACTCCCGCCAAGCATCACCTCTACATCCTGATTGATGGAGTCTCAGAATAAGAAATCTGGCTTTCTAATAATGAACGGGCATCCGATTCAAATCTCCCATCTATGATGAGCGCTTAGAGAGTCTACGAGCTTACCTGACTTAACTTAGTTTGTCGCTCTCGATTCTTCTCAGTTAAAGCCAGCACTGTCCTGTTGAGTCCAGAGATGACACCCGGATCCGGGCCACCCACATGACCAAAATGACGTCTCTTCGCCAGAGGGTCTGAGGAGTAATTCACTGCAAAAAGAAAAGAACACAAAGTTAATACTTTAAAAATAGTTAAATTACACCAAGTGTTAGAGTTCAAACTTAGGGCTCAACACATGAGACCCGCGTTCTGTGATTAAAATGCGAGGCTCGCATAAAGCCCGCATCTAGACTCCACACTTAGAAAATATTTCTAAGTCTTAAGATTCAAACGTGAGTCTTACAAATGAGACCCGCGTTTAGAAGTCCAAGGACACGGAATCCCTGGACTCGTGTTCAATTCGCAAACGAGAAATTCACATTGATAAGACAGAAGAAACACCAGGATCACTAGACTTGCGTTTTGTTTATCAATGCGAGAACCGCGTTTACAAATCAAATGTGGACCAGCGACATCCGCGTCGACTGTTCAACTTCAATAGAAGTTTTAAAACTTTAAAAAGAAGTTAAGAGACAGTGTCTCTTCATGTTCTTATTGGCAGAAGCTATTCTACTTACCACAAATGGGGGCTTCCTGAAGAGGAGAACCACCCACGGTGGTCGGCGTAGCGGCGGCGCTTGAACAAGCAGCAGGCTGCTTAAGTTTTGGGGCCATCTCGACGGTGAAAATCTTTGAAAAGCTTTGAAAAATCTCGAAGCTTTATGGGTTCTAAGAAAGCTTGAGATCTTTTGATTTTCAGACACGGGTCTGATTGAAGGTGATAAACAGTCAAGTGAATTGACTATTGAATGACCCGGGTCTTTTATAGGCCTTTCAGTGGCCGAGATATGCGACGCGAATCTCGAGCTCAATCTGAGCCAAACACGAGTCAAACGGGCACTCACGTCTGTGTCTGGAAGCATCCAACGCGATCTTCATGTTTTAAACTGAGAGTCGCGTCTCAAAATCGCATCTCAACATCAACTGAGAGTCACGTCTCAACACCAATTGAGGGCTGCGTCTCTACAGCAACTGAATGTCACGTCTCAACTTCATTGAAGCTCGCATCTACATGGCGATTGTGTCTATGAGGGCCGCGTTCTCTCATATACAAGAAGTATGTCCCTGCTTCTGCAATAAGTTTGATAGTATACTGGCAAAAATAATTGACAACTCTACTGTTTCAATAGTACACCAAAAAACAAACCAAAGCTCATGATAAGTACTAGACTGAGTTTCTAAGACACTTGTGATGATCTTCCCTAAAGGCTTCAAGCAGTTCAATAGTACACTCACGAAGACTAGAATTCAGACGGGATCAAGCTCAGGGCATCTCGAAAGATTGCCAGCCCAATCATGGGGAGCATGAAATCAACATGAAGTCAAAAATATTTTGAAATCCATCCCAATCAACCGCGAAGTGTCAAAAACTTTGGAAGGGGTTCTGTAGGCTGTTTAAAAATTACTAAGGACACGTCATCAGATGCGAACCTCACTTCAACACGAAGGTTGCATTTCAATTAAAATGCGGACCTCGTGTCCAAAGGAAAACAGAAACTTCAGACGCGGGTCTGAGTAATTCTGCGTCTCACGCGGGTCTGAGCAACCTTGCGTCTTATTTCAAAGGTAAGTCTGAGTAATTCTGCGTCTCACGCGGGTCTGAGCAACTTCACGTCTTAGTTAAAATGCAGATCTGAGTAACTCTGCATCCCACTTCAAGCGCAGGTCTGAGCAACTCCGCATTCTGACTGAGATGTCCGCGTCTACAACAAACAACGCGAGGTCTTCATCCACCATAAGGCCCGCATTTCTTTTATAACTGATCCTCATTACTGGGTCAATTAACTTCCCACGTAATAGGAGAGTTAATCCCTATTATGGAGGGATTATAGGGTACAATTATATGCCTCCGACTCCCTATAAATAGTCTGAGGAGCTATGAAGGAAAGGAGGACTTGGGAAGGACTTTTGGAGGACAGAGAAGAAAAAGAGAGACTTTTGAAGATTGAGAGCTGAGAATTCTCAAGCTAAAAGTTTATTGCTTTCCTCTTACTTCTTTTAAAAAGAAGTCCAGGAGAGAAAAAGAGAAATCAGTGGGCTCTAAACACTCAGGGTGTTCAAAACAGAACCCCTCTCTGATTACTTTTTGAGAGCATTTCGAAGAGAAGCTTGTTCGTTCAACCGATTAACGGAGAACATGAATCACTCTCCATCACCACACAGAAGAACCTAGCCTTAAATATAGGTGAGAACCAGTAATTTTCTCCTCTTTGGTAATCGAAATAATTCGTTGTAATTTTTCATCCACTTAAAGAAATTTACTTTGCGCTATTTTTTTCGACCAAACAACATGCATGGAACTCTTCCAAAAATATGTACTACATTGGCAAGAAGTTACAATAACGATAACATTATTTGATATATGAGAAAACAGCAGTGGTATGGGACGAGCTAAGTACCACATAAATTAGGTTAATAATAACAAACCAGATTAGAGACATATGCTAGGCTTAACATTGATCGGTCACTGATACTGCATATTTATTGTCACATTTTCATATTTATTATATAATAAACTCTATTTTTAGTCCTATTTATTGTCTAATTTATATGCAGGCCTATTACTAAAGAAGAGGGAAGAAATACTAAAGAAGAGGGAAGAAAAACTAGCCCAAAAAGCCCATCAAAATTTTGACTTAATTAAGAATTAATTCAAATCAAAGACCAGACAGATCAGGGCAAATCAGAGAAGATAAAATCAGTTGAACAAGTGGTTAAAATAAGATCTTCACAAATCAATTGGTTAAAGCTGAAGATCAAAGGTGATTTAGTCAAATCCAGGACCCAAAACTGCAAATCCAGAAAGAGATAAAACTATATCGCGAAACTAGGGAGCACCACCCCCGGGTGTGGCCAGGTGGCCACACCCTGGCCGCGAAAACACAGCCAAAGCCGCATTTCCACGACTTGGTTGAATTTGTTGGGCGAGCGTTTGCTCTCCCTATCTTCGTACGCTCTCCCCCGTTTAGTTTTTGACTATAAATACTGGGTTTTTAGAGACTACATGGGAGGATGAAGCAGAGATTAGAATAGATTCTTGTATAAGTTTAACCTAGGTTCTTCTTTTTCTTTTATGTAATTTTTTATTTTATTTATGTAACTGAGAGGAGAGGACAGTTTCATGGAGGAATAAGAACAAGCTTGTACTGAAGGTGACACCGGTGTAAGTAAGTCTTTTCTTTTATTGTTATTTGAATCAAATCAAGGTTTTTTTTCTTCTTTACTCTTGTTTTTATTTACTTTCCTCTGATGTGTTTGCAATACAAGTGAATCCGATAGCCTCGAGACTGCTTCACCATTGCAAGTGCCATTGATGGCCTATGGTGATAAACAACCATTCCTTTGCTAGTTTAGCTTGCTCTTTTATTCGTAGCATAGATCAGGAATGAGGAAGATCCTACACGCCATGCTTGATCACCTTCAGAGACTAGGTAAGTCGTAGCGATGGATCCAAGGTATATGAGCACGAAAGAGATAAGTAAGAATTTTTAGTTTTCTTTTAATTATTAGTTTAGAATTCTACTCCAAAACTAACATTTTCCTCTTTATTTAGTTTTTTTCTTTTCTTTTGTAAATAAAACAACAACAACATCATCATCTTTTCTTTTACCATCTTCTTTATATCTTCTAACTTAACCTTTTTGTTTTCTTTTTCTAAAACTGAGAAGAAATTCCTAACATATTTTTGTAAACTCAAAAGGAAACGAACTTACTTAAAAGCTTCCATCGCTAGTCCCTCCTTGTGGATCTCGACCCGCATAGCCACTTGCTATCACGGTAGTATTGAGAACTTGCACTTCTATTTTGTATTTCTAAAATTTTATATTTTTGTGTGTAGTTTTAAACTCAATCAAATTTTGGCGCTGTTGCCGGGGAGGGACGGTAAGTAATTCTCTTTTTAAGTTTACATTTTTGGTTAACTCTATTCTTTATTCTTGGTGTATAGTAATAGATATCAAGGAAATTTTTACTGCAGTGGACACATAAGTGGCCATGGACTCTGCTCAAGAAAGCAGAGCCCAGAAGTGTGTTGGTCCCGATATGATGCCAATTGTTGGACTTTCTTTGTTGGCACTTATGGATCTAAAATACAAAGTCAACACAAATACTAAATAAAGAAGAATTAAAGTTAATCAAATAAATAAACTTGCAATAAAGGAAATCAAATCTCAGAAAAGTTTAGACAAACGCAAACACGAGAGATTTATCCTGGTTCGGTCCTCGTGACCTACATCCAGTCCACAAGCCACCCGCTTGAGATTTTCCTTTATCCTTGATTTTGTACACCCAAAATCACAACCATGCACACCACTTGACAAATCCCCTTTGCCAAATGTGTACACCTTCTCTCTACACCAAGAGAACAAACTTCACCTTGTACAACTGCTTCTACACCAAGAAGACATCCGTGTACAATGATTGCTTTGAGTATTACAACACTTTCCTATAAGCCTTGGTACTGTGTATGAACGTGGACAAGGTCTAGTATAGGAGAAACTTCATAGAACTTCACTAGAGAATCAGAATTTGGTGAAGAACTGAAGTGGGAACAGTTTTTAGGATTGGGAGAATTTTTGATCTTAGAAAACTGAAGATTAGGATTGGTATTTGGCCTTCAGATTAACCACTCTATTTATAGCTGCACTCTATGGTAAGTTAGGGTAGTTACAGGTGCAATTCAAAAGTTTAAAATGCTGGAAAACGTTGCACAAAAGACCAGATAAAAGAAACCGTCCAACAGTCAGAAACTGCCTATAGTCGACTTGCCTTTTGAGTTAGTCGACTATACTAGGCAATTTTCCAAAGGTTAGTCGACTAGGTTTGGGTATTAGTCGACTAGGTCAAGATAAGTTCGAGTGACAGGTTTCTGGATAACTGAATCAAGTCAACTGCAACTACTTTATAAGTCGACTGGATCAGCTTTAGTCGACTAAGGGAATAGGGTTAGTCGACTACAAGGTCTATTAGTCGACTAGGTTGTCTGTCAAGTCGACTAATGGACAAACAGAGAGTTGGGTCTAAATTGAGCCACAGGATTAGTCGACTAGTAGTTGGGTTAAGTCGACTACACAAGTGATTAGTCGACTATAAGAGACTATAAGTCGACTATAGGTCTATGATATGTGTGTGTGCATCAAGGCTTTTGACATGCTATTTTATATTTACAAAACACATCATATCAACTCTCTTTGGGAAGTCTTGATCATGAAGAACTCTTGATTCGTCGTGTGTTAGAGCTCCAAATGAAATGCTTCACAAATGTCTTCAACATCCAACAAAGCGCTCAGATTTGCTACATTCCAGTGGCAATCTGAGTGAACTACTAACCTGTATTTTTGCGGGTTAGCTGAATTGCAAAGCTAAATTTCTGCAGCTATTAATTTTCTTAATTAACTCACTGTACATAATTTATAACCTCAACAGTAAATTGATGTTTGTTAAATGATAAAAAATAGTTTAGACTTTGCATTTAGGCACGTGTCTAATTCGTTTACATTTTATATTACTGTTGAAGAGTGCTATAGGAAAGGTTCATGTGCATAGCATGTAGTATAGGAACACTTTTGAATTGTTTACATTGCTTAAATGTTGCTTTTCATGTACACATTGTACTAAATGATTAAGAGATTGTCCTATAAACAAGATAAGCTGGGAAAGTCATTACCCTCCCTTAGCCCACAAACAATCTCCTCACTCACTAACTCAAGCCTAACTAAAATTGAGTAGAAGTTGGCCCCAGGGACATCTCAAACTTACACAGGAGAATGACCTAAGGGGGAATTTGATTAGAATTTGACTCTTGCCAAATCGGTGTTTAAGGTTGGGGATTGAGGGTTGAAACCCTGAAGGTTAGTGATTTAGCATAATTAGGCCCGTTGCTTAGGCACGGATACCTCTCACTGATCTTGCCCCTACCTGGCCGATTAACTTATGGTTAGATTCAGTAATATACCCCCGTGGACAGTCTAACCAGTCAGGAGTCATCTAGGTCTAAGGTTTACCCTAACTTAGATTAGATTTTTTTCTTTTTGTTTGTTTGATTTTGATAATTCTTGTATGATATGGCTTATAATAATAATTTTTTCAATTTTAATGGTAATTCATGTTACACCCCGACCTCTTTTTCGGATATTACCAACCCGGCATATCATAACTTTAACCAACCTAGTGTGCCGGATTGGTCTTATTCAAATCAATACATGCCCCAGTCCCAATACTATGAACAAGAATGGAATATTCATCACTACTCTTCACAGAGTCAATGGGGATACAACTTTCTCGAGTCATATTGTCAACCACCTTACCAACATCCAGCTTCATATACTCCATCTCCTGAACAACCATTAGAAGAATCAATTCACTGAGAAAAGAGGATGGAAGCCTTAGAAGAGCTTGAGTGACGAATTCAAATTTTAGAAGACTCAAAATCCCGTCAAAATTTTCAAATCACAGATTCTTACTCTATTTTTCAAGAAGAACATGCCGACTTAGAAAAGAGTATAGAATTCGTGATTCAATTCCAAAATGATCCACTCAATATGTTAGAAACAAGACTTAATAGATTGGAAAACATGCGTAGGAATAAGGACTCTCCCTACCCAATCTTTGACTATTCTCGACACTTCTAGTCATATTGATGAAAACCAAGAATCATGGTATCTTGAAGACTTTGACCAAGATTCAATTTCACCACAAAATCTTGAACTTGACCAATATCAACCAATTGACGAATTGGCAAGTTTTCATTTTAATGAGATTAAACTTGATTATGAATGTGAACCCAATCCCCAACTTTGTGATTCAGTTTCCATTTTCGAATCTATGTTGACTCCAGTATTCTTACCCAATTTGGACCAATTTTCGAGCCAACATTTATTCACATTCCAATTGATGGGAAAAGAATGTGAATTTTATTTCTTGGATTTAGACTCAATTCTTGCACCAAAACTGACTCTCGAACCCAAAGTTAATTTTCCCGAGTTAGTATTGGTTCCTGAACCTATCATTCTTGAGCTCAAGTCAACCATTCCACCAAGTCACATTCTTTTGTTGGACATAGATATAGACCATGACGACTCCATGATGATTTTTCAGGACTGGTCATGTAAAGGGAATAAGTTTCATGATAGGATCTTTCATGATCCTATTCATATTGAGGAATGTAAATATGTAAATAGAAAAAAGGTCAATAAAGGTGGGTTCCGTGAACAACCACATTATCTTGATTGGGTAGCAATGCTTGACCCAATCAGACCACCACTGGAACCACCACCATAAGGTAATATTTTTCTTCCCTTTCTTCTTTTTCATGCATCTATGCATTAATTCATACATTGAGGACAATGCATGAGATAGGTATGGGGGAGGGTTCTAACATAACTTAGATTTTTCTTTTATTATTAAAAATTATTATTAACATTTTCTTTACTTTTAAAAACTTTTTGAAAATAGAAACAATATTTTGACATATTTTTTGTAAGAAATTAAGTCAATTTTAAGGAATAGGAAAATTATAATTAGGATTTCTTATACTTGGTCAAAATAAGATTATTTATTTGAATTCCAAGGTTAGGAACAAAATTTGCAAAAGTAATTTAGTCTTAATTTTTATCTTGATGATTTATGCATGCTTTATACACTTACACACTTACGGTTCAAAAACAAAGATTCTTATGCCTTATTAAAAAAAGGAAAAAAGAATAAAATATATATAATATATCAAAAATCCTCTGATTAAGCTGGGTATTTGTACCTCATAAAGCATAAGTATTCACGCCTAAAAGCGGTTCATATAATAAAATTTTTAGTTTTGTGGCCTTGTTTGCTCGAGTCCTTAAGTCCTTGGGTGTTTTCTCACCCGGTACCCTAAGACCGTTTAGTTTGGGAGTCACCGATTAAAGGCTCGTTACATGGGCAGACTAGAAAGCCTAATAGAACTAAGGAATAATATCACCTAAAATTAAAAAAGAAAAAAAGAAAATATATATATAATAAGGCATCAGATTAGAGTTAAAGAACCCTGAGTCAAAAGTTCACGGTCACAAAGGTGCATAAAACTAAGGGTAAAATAATAGAATAGATGAGAAATACAGTTTGACTCCATGCCTTGATTGATAAACAAGTTTTTGAATAAAGACTAAGCTTAATAATGAAAAGTTCGGTTTCCTATAACTTATAGATTACTTAATTCTTACAATAATACTTTAAATATTTCTCTTTCAAAATGCGTTTTCAAAATGCTAACAATTTGTTTATCTTTCTTTATGGATTTTGTGGGTGTAATCCACTGAAAACCCTCACGAGACAAAACTCATCCTCTAGGAGAAACCTAAAGGTTTAACGGCTTGTTGCACATGCTCAGTGCAATCGCGTGACCTGCGAAAGTGGTCTAATAATCTTTGGTTTAGTTTTGTTGTTTTGCTCGAGGACGAGCAAAAGATAGGTATGGGGTGTGATCGGTCACTGATACTGCATATTTATTGTCACATTCTCATATTTATTATATAATAAATTCTATTTTTAATCCTATTTATTGTCTAATTTATATGCAGGCCCATTACTAAAGGAGAGGAAAGAAAAACGAGCCTAAAAGTCCATCAAAATTCTGATTTAATTCATAATTAATTCAAATTAAAGACCAGGGCAGATTAAGGCAAATCAGAGAAGATAAAACCATTTGAACAAGTGGTTAAAACAAGATCTTCACAAATCAATTGGTTAAAGCCGAAGATCAAAGGAGGTTTCATCAAATTCAGAATCCAAAACTGTAAATCCAGCAGGAGATAAAACCATATCATGAAACCAGGAAGCACCACTCCCCGGGTGTTGCCACCTGGCCACACCCTGGCCGTGGCTTGGTTGAATCTGTTGGGGGAGCATTTTCTCCCCTATCTTCGTACGCTCTCCCCAGTGTGATTTTTGCCTATAAATACTGGGTTTTCAGAGACTACAGAGGAGAATGAAGCAGAGATTAGAATAGATTATTGTATAGGTTTAACCTAGGTTCTTCTTTTTTTATGTAATGTTTTATTTTATTTATGTAACTGAGAGGAGAGGAGAGTTTTGAAAAGTCACCTAGAGGGGGGGTGAATAGGTGACGATGCTAATCTAGTGAACTTAATGCGGAATTTAAAAACTAATTGCAATTACTATAATGATGCACACACAAGCAAGTACAAGATATAACAATTTGCACAAAGTAAAGAGAGAGAGCAAGAGTCAATGGATCAAGCGCAAACAAAGAGATATGTTCCGAGGTTCGAGCACCCAGCTCTACATCCCCGCCTTCGACACACGAAGGATTTCCAATCCACTAGCTTGTCCACAAAGGACTCCCACAAAGGGAACCTCCACCGAGGATTTGGGGCAATCACAATTACAAGGAGTTCCCAACTCCCTTCCTTACAAACACAACCTCCTCCTTGAGGCACTCCTCCAATCCAACAAACAATCATCTCACAACTTGAGGGATTAGCACCAAGCTTACACAAAACACCTCACAACCCAAGTTGCACAACCTCCTCAACACAATGAGGGAAATGGCACAAAGCAAGAATTGGGTTTACAACTTAGTGGTTTCAAACAACAACCACAAAACAATCTCTTTTTCCCACACAAAATCCTATAGAGAAGATAGTAGATTTTAGCTCAAGTGTGGAGAAAACCAATGGAATGGAAATAAAAATCACAAAGAAAATCCTTGGGAAAACAATAGAAATCAAGATGGTGAAGTTCAATCAAAAGCTTTTCCCAAAACCTCTTCTTTGATTTTCCAAACCCTAGCAAAAACCTCAAAATAGATTGTTCAATATGAGTTCAAAAACTTCTTTTAATTGCAGCAAAAATATCAGAGAGTATGAAAAAATTCGCACCAAAAACCTTAGAGAAAAACTCTTGCAAAAGGAGTATTTATAGGCAGAATTGGAAACTAGCCGTTGGCAGCTATTTTTGCCAGTTTTGCCTTGTCGGTCGACGGCCGGTCGACCGCCAAACGTTCAAATTTTTGAACGTTGCAACACCCGGTCGACCGCCCGGTCGACCCAAACAAACCGAGAGCAAACAGCTCTCAGTCGGTCGACCGCTCGTCGACCGGCCAAGGCTGTAGCCAGCGTGCACGTTTCTGTGCACGTCGGTCGACCGCCCGGCGACTGGCTACTTGGTGCGGTCGACCGTGCGGTCGACCGACTTTGCCTGGCAGGCAGCAAATAGGTCAGAAAACTGAGGTAAAAAATATTCCAATAAATCTTTTAACTCTTGTAAAAATCCCCAAAAATAGTTTTTGCATTTTGCATTGATATATAAACTTGTGATAAAAAGTTTAGCTCAAATATCAATCAACATGAACTATTTTTGTAGCATATTATTTTTACCAAAAACCAAAACTTGTATTTTCTAAAACTTGGAATCTTGAATAGAGAATACCTTTTGTCCAAAACTCATCCATAATACAAAACTATGATATTTAAACATTTTGAAGCATGATGCATATGGATAGAAATCCAATATACATGAAACATGTATATATCATGATTTTTGTCATTAAGTCAAAAATATGTTTTGTTATAAATATCAAAACATAAAACTCATGAAGTAGATTATCAAACTAAGTTTATTTAAACAATTGAAGCATGCATGTATATAGAACAAATCTAATATACATAAACCATGTAAACTTGTTTTGATATAAAATCTATTCATGAAAACCAAGATCGGTTAAACTTAAAACCGAAAACCAAAACATGAAACGTGTGTGTTGTGAAATTGAGCTTATCATACTATACTAATCTTTACAATTAGGATCTAACCCAAACTAAAACTATGGATACCTAAGTCTTCTTGTAGAGCGCAAACTCCAAACTAGAGCGCAATCTCCAAGTCGGCTCGATTCAAAAACTCTTGATTCACCGGGCAAGTGCTATATATATCTTTGATGCGCGGGCTCTTGAATCAACATGTGCAAGCTTCCAAATCATCTTGTTGAAGCTAGACACCAACTAATATCTTGGTTAATGATCTGAAACTAAAATCACAAGATTATTAGTACACATAACTACATGAGTTGATCATCATCAAAACTAGAGTGGAAGGCCTTTGGGCCAACAATCTCCCCCTTTTTGATGATGACAAAACTCATGGAGTTATATATGCATGGATTAAAGTAAAGCTTCAAAGAAGCTCCCCCTTAACTCATGCATAGGAATAAACAAACAATAAGATGCATATAAACAAGGTTCTTGACATAAAATGAATATGCATATGAAACATGCTCTTGATTCCAATTAAAACAAAACAAATAACTTACCAAACAAAACTCTTGATACTAATAAAAAACAACAAAACTCATAATGCTCTTGATACCCATGGATATTAATAAAAACAAAACTCATAATGCTCTTGATACCAATGGAGATGAAATGAACATAAAACTGAAAACTCATGCATATCAACTCCAAATACTTCTCCCCCTTTTTGTCAATCATCAACAAAGGGGTAAAAACAAAATAGATATGAATTCTTCTCCCCCTAAATATATGAATCAAAGAATCAATAAACTACTTCAAGGGGTGACACCAAAAATGATACCAATTAAAAAATGTGTCATTGAAGTGCATTATGATACCAAAAGAAAGTGAACATAAAAACATTTAAGAAATGCCTACCAATTACCAATTAAAAGTAAGAAGGGCATTGAAAACAAATATGATACCAATTGAAATTAAAACATATTGAAAATAAAACACATGATACCAATTGAAAAACACAATGATACCAATTTTGAGTAAACAAATGCATCTAGATACCATAGAAGATATTTATCTTTATAAGCAAATGAAACCAATTAAAAAATCAATAATCATTCTTTAATCATTTTTCATTATAAAGTTAGGGAGTAGGAAACAAAACCAATGGTAAACTAAATACCAATTGAAAAATTGAAATGTGAGTTTTCTCCCCCTTTATGAAATACCAACTAAAACATATGCATAAGCTAGAAATAAGATACAATTGAAAACTAAGTCAATTGAAATAATGTTAAAGCTCAAGCTTAGCATAAGCAAGATAATGATAATGCTTGTATAAAGATACCAATTGAAAACTGAATCAATTGAAAATGATGGTCATTAAAAAAAAATCAAGCTTATCATAAACAAAATTTGTGATATCTTGAAGCACAAATAAATCATCTATATATGTATGTAAGAAATAGATACCAATTGAAATTGATACTAAATGAAGTGTAAGCATACATATATAAAACAAAACATATATGAGTATACAAAAGGATGTCAAGATTGATACCAATTGAAAGAATTCAATGATACCAATTGAAACAACAATAAGATCAAGTGTATGACTCATATCAACTACCACCCAATCATGTGCAAGTTTAAAAATGATTTTCATTATAAAGCATACATTAACATGATCTCCCATCCAACCACCCTTTGATTGTAGGGGTTTTCAAAAGATAGATTTGAAAATATAGTTTGTTTGAAAATCACTACCAAAATGAAGAACACGAACTAGTTATGGATAAAAATGAAAACTAGTACGAAATACTTCAAGATGAACTAAAAGGATTTTTCATGAAACATGAAAATCACATGATCACCAAACACTCAAAAATCTATATAGCACAATTTATACTCATGAAAACTAAGTCATGAGAAAACATCAAAATAAGGTGAGTGTACAAGTGTTGTGAGAAACATATCATCATGAAAATAGGTAATCAAGCTCGATTGAAATTCCTTAAAATATGAACACATGAAAAACTAAATCTTCATTAAAGGAAATTCCTCAATGACACGAAAACAAATCAAACTCTAAGGCATATGTATGTTTTGACAAAACAAATGTATACATACATATCCCTAAACACAATTGAGTCCAAAATATAGATTTGCATGAAAAGCAAATGACTCAAGGGGCATACATGTATATCTTAAGATTTGTCAAAATAGACATATACATGAAGTGAAAACACTTAATCATAGGAAAACACATCAAAAATAGGAATACATGTTTGAATGCATGAATCATCAAAACTAGACTATACTAGAACATCTAATGGGTACAAATAGGTATCCAAGCACAAACATATATAAAGGTTTATTTGTGACCCATTCTATGTACAAGTATAAATCCTAGTTTTAATGAAAACTAACATCTAAGCATATATCCAAATCATAAAGCATAAAACGAGTCATAAATCAATGATATTCTAAAAATGATCATTATGTAAATTCACATACTATAAAGATCATGATATACATCAAAACAATTGTGAAAACACAAATATGGATTCATATAAACAATGGTGATTTCAAATTTCAAAACATGTATTGCAATAAACATACTATTCAAAACATGAGTCATTAAAATGAAAGTTATAGAACATCATATGATCATTATGCAAATGCATGTGCATTAGATCTAGAGCATACATGTTAGTCTAAACAAGGTGAGGCACTAAATATAGATCCATATGAAGCATGGGTGCTCAAGTGGCTAAACATGTACAACCTTAATCTAATGAACATGGCACAAAGCATAATGAACAACAAAACACAACATGCTATAAAAGATGATCATAGAAAGCATGTAAACACTTAAATGGAGTAAGGGATTGTTACCAAAACCGAAGAGGCAACTTTCCAAGTCTCCAAAACCCGGTGGTCCTCCCACCAATTCTCCTTGAGAGTGAAGCATCCAAATGGTTCTCTTTAGGCACGGAACGCATCCACTCCAAGGCACCAACACTCTCACGTTTTGCGAGAGCTCCCACCTACATCAAAAAGTATAGAGGTGGTCTTTGGTACCCATTTCTTTGTGGGTCCACGGGGGTTAGTGTCTTTTCTAACCCAAACAAAATTAGTTGCTAAATTTTCATGATAAATGCGATCATAACAAAATTTAGCAAGGTGGCCTTTTCGACCACAATGTGTACATGTGTACACGTGAGCATACATATGATGGTGATGATCATGAAAAGCATGTGTATGCCGTGATGGGTGTGCATGCAAGGTTGGAACTTGTTTCTTGCGAACCAAGGATTCCAAACGTGAGTGATTCATGGCACAATGGCTCAAAGTGGAGCCCAAACAATCAACACTTTTCTTTAACAAATTTATATCATTTTCAATGCTAGAAGATAAAGTGGAGCATGCTATAGGTGTGCAAGAAGTAGAAGCTATACTAGCATGACAAACATGAATATCAATATCATTTTGCAAAGATTTATTTTTATTCAAAACCAAATCCAATTCTTTTGTAATTGCATCAATATTATTTTTCAAAGTGAGATTTTCTTTAAAAGTAAAATCTAATTTTGAAGATAAAATCTCATTGTGCTTTATAACATCATCACAATCATTTTTGTTTTTCAAAATTCATTTTCCTTTAAAGCAAGTTCGAGTTAAGATTTAAGTGAGTCACATTCACTTGCAATCTCTTCCTTCTCTTGCAACATCAATTCAAAATTAGAGCATAAATCCTTAATTCATTTTTAAAACAAGATTATCATCTTTCAACAAATCATGTTCTTCTAACAAATTCTCAAGCTTTTGAACAAGTTCTATATTTAAAGTTTGAACTTCAAAACATCCATGACAATAGGAACTAGAGCTATCATCTATTTGAGAATCCGATTGTACCTCAAGGGAGTTCTTCCCTTGGACCATGAGGCATCGCTCTTCGGACTTTTCTCTCTTAGATCTCCTCATCTTGTTGACAATCCTTGGAAGCTCGGGAGAAGTCAAGATGCTCCAAACTGCAAAAGCCGAATCATAACGATTAAAAACATGTAATAAATGTTCATTTAGAGATGCTCTAAGTGCCCTAAGTGCTAATGCATTGGCCTTCTTATGCTTGCTACTATTTGGGAGGGATTCTATGGTAATGGCTTGATAAACTAGATGTCCTAGGTCTTTTAAATGTTTAGTCATATTAGCATTCCAAGCATCAAGTCTAAAATGATCAAACATAGGAGGGCTAGCCATAAGTGCAAACTAAATGTGTGCAAATGAAAATGCAAATGAAGATTAGCAAACCAAGATCACTCCTAGGTGGTTAAACCTAAATATCAGGAGCACTAGCTCTGATACCAATTGAAAAGTCACCTAGAGGGGGGTGAATAGGTGACGATGCTAATCTAGTGAACTTAATGCGGAATTTAAAAACTAATTGCAATTACTATAATGATGCACACACAAGCAAGTACAAGATATAACAATTTGCACAAAGTAAAGAGAGAGAGCAAGAGTCAATGGATCAAGCGCAAACAAAGAGATATGTTCCGAGGTTCGAGCACCCAGCTCTACATCCCCGCCTTCGACACACGAAGGATTTCCAATCCACTAGCTTGTCCACAAAGGACTCCCACAAAGGGAACCTCCACCGAGGATTTGGGGCAATCACAATTACAAGGAGTTCCCAACTCCCTTCCTTACAAACACAACCTCCTCCTTGAGGCACTCCTCCAATCCAACAAACAATCACCTCACAACTTGAGGGATTAGCACCAAGCTTACACAAAACACCTCACAACCCAAGTTGCACAACCTCCTCAACACAATGAGGGAAATGGCACAAAGCAAGAATTGGGTTTACAACTTAGTGGTTTCAAACAACAACCACAAAACAATCTCTTTTCCCACACAAAATCCTATAGAGAAGATAGTAGATTTTAGCTCAAGTGTGGAGAAAACCAATGGAATGGAAATCAAAATCACAAAGAAAAATTCTTGGGAAAACAATAGAAATCAAGATGGTGAAGTTCAATCAAAAGCTTTTCCCAAAACCTCTTCTTTGATTTTCCAAACCCTAGCAAAAACCTCAAAATAGATTGTTCAATATGAGTTCAAAAACTTCTTTTAATTGCAGCAAAAACACCAGAGAGTATGAAAAAATTCGCACCAAAAACCTTAGAGAAAAACTCTTGCAAAAGGGGTATTTATAGGCAGAATTGGAAACTAGCCGTTGGCAGCTATTTTTGCCGGTTTTGCCCTGTCGGTCGACCGGCCGGTCGACCGCCCAACGTTCAAATTTTTGAACGTTGCAACACCCGGTCGACCGCCCGGTCGACCCAAACAAACCGAGAGCAAACAGCTCTCAGTCGGTCGACCGCTCGGTCGACCGGCCAAGGCTGAAGCCAGCGTGCACGTTTCTGTGCACGTCGGTCGACCGCCCGGTCGACTGGCTACTTGGTGCGGTCGACCGTGCGGTCGACCGACTTTGCCTGGCAGGCAGCAAATAGGTCAGAAAACTGAGGTAAAAAATATTCCAATAAAACTTTTAACTCTTGTAAAAATCCCCAAAAATAGTTTTTGCATTTTGCATTGATATATAAACTTGTGATAAAAAGTTTAGCTCAAATATCAATCAACATGAACTATTTTTGTAGCATATTATTTTTACCAAAAACCAAAACTTGTATTTTCTAAAACTTGGAATCTTGAATAGAGAATACCTTTTGTCCAAAACTCATCCATAATACAAAACTATGATATTTAAACATTTTGAAGCATGATGCATATGGATAGAAATCCAATTCATTAAGTCCAAAAATATGTTTTGTTATAAATATCAAAACATAAAACTCATGAAGTAGATTATCAAACTAAGTTTGTTTAAACAATTGAAGCATGCATGTATATAGAACAAATCTAATATACATAAACCATGTAAACTTGTTTTGATATAAAATCTATTCATGAAAACCAAGATCGGTTAAACCTAAAACCGAAAACCAAAACATGAAACGTGTGTGTTATGAAATTGAGCTTATCATACTATACTAATCTTTACAATTAGGATCTAAACCCAAACTAAAACTATGGATACCTAAGTCTTCTTGTAGAGCGCAAACTCCAAGCTAGAGCGCAATCTCCAAGTCGGCTCGATCCAAAAACTCTTGATTCACCGGGCAAGTGCTATATATATCTTTGATGCGCGGGCTCTTGAATCAACATGTGCAAGCTTCCAAATCATCTTGTTGAAGCTAGACACCAACTAATATCTTGGTTAATGATCTAAAATTAAAATCACAAGATTATTAGTACACATAACTACATGAGTTGATCATCATCAAAACTAGAGTGGAAGGCCTTTGGGCCAACAAGTTTTATAGAGGAATGAGAACAAGCTTGTACTGAAGGTGATACCGGTGTAAGTAAATCTTTTCTTTCATTGTTATTTGAATCAAATTAAGGTTTCTTTTTCTTGTTTACTCTTATTTTTATTTACTTTCCTCTGATGTGTTTGCAATACAAGTGAATCCGATAGCCTCGAGACTGCTTCGCCATTGCAAGTACCCTTGATGCCCTATGGTGATGAACAACCATTCCTTTGCTATTTTAGCTTTCTCTTTTATTAGTAGTGTAGATCGGGAATGGGAAAGATCCTACACACCATGCTTGATCGCCTTCAGAGACTAGGTAAGTCGTAGCGATGGATCTAAGGTATATGCGCACGAAAGAGGTAAGTATGAATTTTTAGTTTTCTTTTAATTCTTAGTTTAGAATTCTATTTCAAAATCAACATTTTTCTCTTTATTTTTTTTCCTTTTCTTTTGTAAATAAAACAACAACATCATCATCATCTTTTTTTTTACCATCTTCTTCACATCTTCTAACTTAACATTTTTGTTTTCTTTTTCTAAAACTGAGAAGAAATTCCTAACATATTTTTATAAACTCAAAAAGAAATGAACTTACTTAAAGGCTTCCATCACTAGTCCCTCCTTGAGGATCACAACCCGCATAGCCACTTGCTATTGCGGTAGTATTGAGAACTTACACTTCTATTTTGTATTTCTGAAATTTTATATTTTTGTGTGCAGTTTTAAACTCAATCTAACATCTCTGACATCAGTTGTTCATTTTACAGTTATGAGTTACCTCTTACTTACAATTTTATTCATGATATTTTTTTATCTTGAATTTTCATAGTAGTGTTGTAGTATGTATACACGTATTATGTAGTTGTTTCCTTTGATTCCTGTATATCAAACTCAGTACTTATTCCATTTGTTTATTCATTCGTTATCCTGTGTGGATGCTTATATGTGTTATTTCAGTGATAGTAATTCATTATAGTGGATTTTTGTAGCATGTTCATGTTACATAAGGCTTAGCGCGTATACGTAGGGTATTTTTCTTACGTATATGCGTCGCCAACTCTCGTCGCGTCTCCGCTCCAGCATTTTTGGGAAGCGGTGCGTGACAAAGGGGCCAGGCAGAAGCTGGTGGCTATGAAGATGGGATATGAAATTGTGTATTATGATATGAAGGAAGGGATCGGGAGGGAGCTTGTGGTTACAAAGACGGGGTGAAAAATTGCGTATTGTGATATGAAGGAAGAGACCGGGCAGGCGCCGATGGGCATGAAGACGGGATATAAAATTGTACGTATGATACAGAGTGGGAAAGTTATTTATCAATTATATTAGTATGATATGCTTGTCGTTGATGCAGGACTGTGAAACCTTACTTATAATAATTAGTGTGGTATGCTTGTCATTGATGCAGGACTGGAAACATTACTTTATTGTAAGAGAATGAAATATAACGTGATGTGTAAATGTGTAAGGGTCAATTCATGAAGTATTTGAAGTGTAATATGATTATGTGATATATGAATATGCTTCATGATATATGTATTATCGAGGGGATAAACTATATTATAAAGTTGTTGCTATGACTGGTGTACATCGTGTGTGGTATATGAAATATGTACATAAAATATGTCATATATACATGAAATTAAATCAATAATAAACCAAATCACTATAGGAAATTTTTTTGATATAACTTAAACCCTGTAAAAATACAGTGTAGAAACTCAAGAAGGTTAAAGAGAATAAATGACCGAGAGAGTTAGACCATCCTGCAGATAATGAAAATAGTTGTTTTGATTGTTTATTTGATATGTTGCTTCCCCTTTCTCTTGTCCATCCATATTTACCGTTATTATTTATAGAAAAATCATGCTTCTTATTGACTATGTCCACCATTTCCTTGATTTCTTTGACACTCCTCACTGAACTGTAGAGCTCACCCTCATACATATTTTTCAGGTTGCGGTGAAGCAAAAGCCCAGTTCCAAGTTATTGGCCTTTATTGAGAACTAACGTTTAAGATGAAAGTGTTGAAGATGTAATTATGTATTATTAATTATAGAATTTCTTGTTGTATATGTTTATAGTCTTTATTTGATATGTACTTGGAGCATGTATTTTATTTGTTAGATGTATTGACGTAAGGATGAGTTAGTTGTGATGACCATAGTTAGTTAAAGTTATAGTAGTTCTAAGTTACTGTGAATGCCGAGAGGGTACTCTCGAACGTATATTTATTATGTTTTCATATAAGTAGGGCTGAAATTTTTATTTGGAGAATAAGTAGGTCGTTGTGAGCCGAAACATTATTATGATTGCATGGGATTGATTTTAGGTTGTGTGAGCCATTTGGATACATGTTGTATTTGGACAATCTGAGATAAGCATAGGAGACGCTGCCAAAATTTTCTAGAAATTATAGATGACTATGATAATCTATTGATTAATAAAGATTTTATGTTAATTGAGGTTATTAGAATCTGAAACTGTTACAAACTGGGAAGTATTAACGCCTTGTCCTCCTCGTCGATTTTGACATCAACAACTAGAAGCTTGTTGATGTCCTTATTGAAGAAGTTTAAATGCTCCAATACTATTGTTCCTTCCTTCATGCATAGCCTATATAGCTATTTCTTGAGATACAACTTGTTGGAGAGGCTTTTCGTCATATACAATGTCTTCAACCTTGAACACAATCCCGTAGTCATTTCTTCATCCATCACGTTGTACATATCCTCATCTGCGAGATATAATTGGTTCATGATTATCGCCTGTAGATTCTTCTCCTCCTAATCCTCATTTGACGTACCTGGAGGTTTTACTTACTCTGCAAGGTCTTGTGTAGACCCTGTTGCACCAGTAAGCCTTCACCCTCCTTTTTTACCATTGAACTTCTTGACCTCGAATTTTGTCGTAAAACTTCCTATCTTCGACATACCGTTCTTCGTCAACTTTTAATTCTGATACCAATTATTGTAACACTTGGCGCTCTGATACCAATTGTTACTCCCGGGATCGACGTTCGTGAAACTTGGCAATATGATAATACTTGCAAAAGAAAAACTGTTGTCAAGAAAACTAGCAATACCTAGATAAAAGTGTAATAACAATAACATGATGATTTAACGTGGCTCGGCCCAAATTTGGCCTACGTCTACGGGGAGAGAACTTGAGAGAGCTTCATTAATAAACTTGATACAAAGAGATCTAACTTTTCCCTTGATCCCGCAAGAGTATTCATCTTATCCTTGAATCTAAACCTAGATTATAAGAGTTATTTTCTCTCTATGCACCTTCACCTTGCTACTCTTTTCTTGGTTTTCTTGGTGTTCTCCACCTTTTACACACTTTTCAATGCTAGATTACCACATTTATTTATAGGATTTTACAATTTAACTCTTATTTAGACTCTGAGATGATCTTGACCGTTGGATGCTTGAAGAATCTTAATTAATCCTATTAGGAGTTGATATCCTTAACCTAGAAGAATTCTGAACCCTTCAAATCTTTAGAAACAAACTTTCATTGAATATAATTTGAATCCTATTCATACTCCTGCAAAAAGAAAATTATTTCGCACCTGAAAAAGAAACTTCTCACGTTTTAAAAATGCCTTGATAGTTGACTTATCATGCAGACTAGTCGACTAACCTCTTTCATTAGTCAACTAATAAAACTTATTAGTTGACTACTGTATAATGCTTCCTCTCTATCTCATGTCTAGTCGACTATATAATCGACTAATCTACTCTACCTTGATATGTTTCTTCTGCTTTAAACCATCATCTTCTCCAATCGGTTTGAATCTTCTTGAACCATCATCTCCTCTTGAAAACAGGACAAAATCCTAACACTTGTAGCATGCTCTATTGTCAAGCATCACTATCCTTGGTTCTTATCAAAGAAAGCCTCGTCTCACCTAGAAAACAAAATGAGCCTTCTGTAATATATATATATATATATATATATATATATATATATATATATATATATATATATATATATATATATATATATATGGACATATGATATATTCTTCTAGGCATTCGTATTTGAGACAAGCTTTTTGTACATATATAAGTATTTTTTTTCTATATATTCAAGCTGTTTCAGTGTTTGATAGACTTATATAGTTTTTCCCCTAATTAACTCAATCACTGACGGGATTCACCGGTGACCTCCGGAGACTAAACTGGGGCCTGACAGGGGTCACGTCAAAGGAGAATAAATGTCTGTATTGCGGGGTTCAAACCGCCTGGCCGAGGCCATATTGATAGACTCTGTCACGCCCCGCTTTCAAAATATGTGATCACGACGAGAGTCGGTGACGTATATACGCGAGGAAAAGTACCCCACACATATACACTAAGCCTAAAGTAACCTGAACAAGCTATATAATCACTATGATAAATCAATAACACTGCAATATGACATATAAATATCTAACACACATGATATCAAATGAATACAGGAAATGAATAATGACTGAAAGTGATATATATAGAGAATCAACAAAACTATATAAACAACAAGAATGAAAAGGAAGACAATAATACTAGAATAGGTAGAGAGAAACTCCAACCCCTTGCAACATGTACGATCTCAACGAATACCTGATCAATAACATGAAACATCCAGTATATGGACGTGCGAATTCAAGGTCGTCAGAAGCGACCTAATGAGTGTGTAAGAAAAGGGAAGTGCTCGTGAGTATAAACAGTGTGTACATGAAATGATAAATTGTAAATGAAAGATAACTGATAATTAATACCATGAAGAAAACTAGGAAAATAAATACTGGAATAAGACTAAAATAACATGTTGAACAATAATAAAGGCAGGCAGTACTAGCATCGGATGTCCAAATCAAGTGTCATGTGTACAGTCAGGTGAATTCAGTCAGGTGAATAGAGTTAGTCACAATACACTGTGAACAGTTCATTATTATTTATTATGTCAGCGAACACCAATTGTCACCTGTAATAGACGCATCCCATACTACGTCTACTACACGTGTCAATTTGGGTCCTAAGTTATTGAAACTGATTGGTTGGAGACATTACCCATACTTTAGGTGGATCCCGTACATACCCGGGACCACGGCCTCAGTTTTCTCATGCTGAACCAGGTCTACCGCTAGATACTCAGTAACAGTAACAATAATCTTACTATATAAACAGTGAAATAATAACACAGATGGGATGTCAGTCATCCCCCAGGAGCCCTCCAGTGGAACCCTCAGTCGGCTGCGCAACCTGTATCTTAGGTCCACCCAAAATACAGACGCTATCTCCTCTATTATTTTTCCCAATCCTAGTGTAAGTTGTCCATTTATATTATTATTCAATTCAATTAAACAATCAAAATCCGTGTGACTAAAGTACTGGGACGATGCGGTGATAGTAATAGTACAGTAACAGTAATCGTATACACGATGAACAATAACAGTAACAGTGAACAGTAACAGTAACCATGTATATGATGAACAATAGAACCGTACATGGTGTTACAGTCAAACAATACTTTTTCAGTAACTTTTAATAACATGAAAAATTACAATAATAGTTCTAGGCACTGATCCCTTATAATATAGTCCCATCTAGAATCCGTCAAATCTTATTTATTTGTACTAAAGCGATATCAGTAACTGATCCAACAAACTCATAATCACAATAACAATCACTGTGAATATCAAACATTAAATCCAAGTCAAGATATCTGATACAGTAAACTACAAGTCCAGTAAATACTTAATCAGCTCTTTCATCATATCAATCTACTCTGATCTTCTAAGTCACCAATAACTGAGATCCAACAATAACCGTTATCAAACTCTGAATATACATTAACACCGATATCAATGCAATCACTCTCCTAATAACTCAATCTCTGAAACCAAATAACTGAAGTAGTCAAGAACCAATCATGAAACACTGAATATATCCTCGAGATTAACAATAACAATGAATATCAAAATTACAAAATAATGAGTGAAACATCCTCAAATAACATGAAATCTAGAAAGGTTACATCTGATACTCAACATCAATAAGATCATCAATACTCAACGATATAATCAGGGATAAAACTGTGGATACTCACAAATATCATCCAACTACATTAATCTCATCAGAACACTAATCAAAATCCTCAGAAAAAAATACAAACCTCATATCAATCAACTCAGCAGTATAATCCTCCACTACATCGTCAGTATATCCATCCTCTAAGTCATCAATATATCCAAGCCCCAACATATAAGAATACGTGCTCATCTATATCTAACCAATCATCACTATCTAAATCTAATTAAGACTATCATGCACTCCCACTTTCATTAAGCTCAATACAAGATCCAGAAATCTAAGTAACAAATCAATTATGTATATACATGTATCAGGTCAGGTCAATTCAATCTAGCATACTCCTCAATCAAAGGTCAAGTCCACCACAATCGAGTCCACTGATCAAATCCAATGTAAAGAATATAAAACTCAGGTCAACTCCAACTCTAACGAAATCAATACCAATCAAAGTATTGGTAAATCGGTCAATCGACAAAGCAATGCCATATCTAACACCTCCTCAATATCCACTGGAGTCTTAGTCAGAATAATCACCAAACAATTTGTCCGACAAATATTTCACATAAAATATGAATCTCTAATCTCAATCACAAACCAATCAACCTCAAGATCAATATATGTATGTCCTAAGATTTATCACAACTAATTCAGTTACAAGATCAAGTTCGATTTAAGGTATACTATAACTAATCCTAAATCAAATAGAGGTAAACAGCTACACATGAAATGACGCCAATAAATGCTCATATCAACTAGATACATAAGGTGTACAGTCAATGATGTCATATGAAATGGTACAGGTAATCATACTGATCAATTATATCAGATACTTAAATGAAATGATATAAAGTAGTATATAGATAACACTGATAACGATAAAGGAGGAAAATAATACAAGAGTAAACGCTTACATGAAATGACGTGGTTTTGAAATCGAATCGCCGTCTGGTCTTCACAACACGAAGTGGTACGAATTTCTGGATCATCCCAATGGTCGATCTTCGAATCACTTGTATATCTGGCTCTCTGTGAACACGAATCTGAGGCTCTCGTTGCTGAGTCCGGATCGCACGAACGAGTCCGCAAACTGTAATTGAGACACACACTCACCATTAAACTCACACGTACACCCAATCACATACACGTACGCACACACATATACAAACTACCCACACCAACATACATGTACACACATGCTCCAATACATATACGTATACAGTATACATTCCTACATGCATATACATTTACATATATAAAACTTACACAAATCCATGCATACATCCTTGCAAAAATAACACACCCATTATTCACGCATATAACACCAATGCATGCAAACATTTATAAACACACACCATCATGCATGCTAACATATTAATACCCAACACTCACACACACATTAATTCACATCATACAAAAAATACACAAAGGGAAAAAGAGTAGAGGCTAAGGCTTGCACGCGGCCGGCGGAGGCTCCGACGGAGGGGACGGAGGCCGCGGAAGATGTCGATGGAATGTCGGAGAGGGGTGTGGTGTCCTCGTGCTCGCCGACGTAGAAAATTGAGCTCCAACGGGTCCCAACGGCAATGGGGAAAAGGGGGCAATGGCCATGGGGTGTGCGGCAACAAAGGAGAGGGGAGAAGCAAAATAACACGCAAGGTGATATAGCGGTGATGGTAGAGATCGCCACGGGTGATGGTAGA
Source organism: Agave tequilana (assembly GCA_038442645.1). NCBI lineage: Eukaryota > Viridiplantae > Streptophyta > Magnoliopsida > Asparagales > Asparagaceae > Agave > Agave tequilana. The sequence continues at coordinate 17,442 of JAVJIF010026111.1, read as the reverse complement.
GTTCGCGGAGAGCATCTACGGCTCGAGGGTCTCGCTGGGAAGGGTGTGAGTGTGTTCGCACTTGCTGACGGCGATCGATGGCAACTCACGGAGAGATGAAAGATGCCATGGTGAAGTTGGAGGTGTTATGGAGCATGTAAAGGAGACGAGGGAGTGGTGCACACGGGGGTGTGCAAGGGGGCTTGGAGGTCGTGGGAGAGAGGCGTTGTGCTGCAGTGCTCGAGCGTTGTAGACGATCGGAGGTGCTCCGGCCTGCCATGTACGGCAAGCAAGGGGAGGAGCCCGGGTGATGTGCTCGGCCACATGGGGAAAGGAGCATGGGTTGTGTTATAGTTTGCAATGAGAGAGAATGACTTGTTGGTCCCTCCAATTCCCAACAAGATTAAATTAATAACCAAATGGTCATCCACCCAAAAGATTAGTAGTAGGAAGACCTTAGATTGGTGAACCCCTAGGAGAAATCTGAGCCCTTGGCAACCAAAGAATCTGAGGATTCTAAGCAATTGATTGCTACCTGTCATGAAGGGGTGTTGCGGGTGGAGACAGGGGAATCCATAGGAGAAACGCAGTGGCTGGGCTTGGGGGTACTGTGCAATTTGTTGCTGGAGGGAAGGCAGCTCGGCAGGTGCCTCAGCCTGAAGAACTTGGGCTGCTGTGGTTGGGTGTTGCGCACCCAGGGAGGAGAAGGATGGAAGCCCGGGTGCTCACGCCAGGGTAGGAGGAGATGGTCAGATTGAACAAGAGGAGCATGGAGGAGATAATTGGTTGGAATTAGAATTAGATAGGAATTTAATTGGTTAAGATTAGGACTTGGATTAGTTAAGGTATGGATTTGATTTAGTTTGTTAGGATAAGATATAGATTAGGATGATATGGATAGGATTGATATTGGTTAATAGGTTTTGGGTATTGAGCATGGGTAATGAGTTAACAGGTGGAGGGCATGGGTTATGGGCTGAGTTGGGCTTGAATATATATGGTAATGGGTTTGAAAATTCAATGAGAACTAATTAGAAAAATAAAGGTATGTGAGAATTAGAAGTGGGCTTGGTCATCATATTACTCAAACACACAAAAGATAATAATAATAATAATTAATAATCATAATAAATGTTAATAACAATTAAAAATCATGGATGATAAATATAATGAAACAACCATTACTAATAATAACAAACAATGATAATAATAGTATTTATAACAAAGGTAATAAATAATAACCAATACAAAATACATATAAACACTTTAAAAGTACTATTATTTATTATTAACATGGTATTATAAAATAGGGATATTACATTCTATACACCTGATAAAAATTTCGTCCTTGAAATTTCAATAAAATAGGGAATGACAAAAGAATTAAAATCAAGAGAGAAAACAAACAAGCTTCCACGTCGCCCCTCTGGGACACCACGATTCCGTTACGTGCTCTAATATTTGCTGCCAACTTCAACATGGAGTGATCAAACTCAGGAGGCAAAATAGGAGAAATAGAATCAAAAAGAAGAATATGAATCAAGATGGATTTCAGATCACCGTAAAAGTAGAGTGGGATCAGTGATATCAAGAGATCAAGGAGATGGATATCCCAAAGAGAGGACGATAAATTCTTAAGTGGACTCAATATCCTTGTGAGTAATATATGTATATTGCAGTGTAACTATAATATGTTTCAGGTCGCTGGTGAGAACCGGTCCTTTTATTCAAACCTGGCTCAATACCAAGAAAACCATGTCACGCCTCGCTTCCCAAAATATGTGGAAACGGAGTCGCGATAAGAGTCGGCAACGTATACACGTGAGGAAAAATACCCCACACATATACGTTAAGCCTAAAGTACCTGAACAAGCTATATAATCGCTATGATAAATCAACATCACTGCAATATGACATATAAATATCTAACACACTTGATATCAAATGATACAAAAAATGGAATAACGACTGAAAGTGATATATGTAGAGAGAATCAAGAAAACTACAGAAGCAACATGAATGAAAAAGAAGACAATAATAATGGAATAGGTAAAGAGAAACTCCAGCCTCTCGCAACATGTACGATCTCAACGAATACCTGATCAAATATGAAACATCTAGTATCTGGACGAGCGAATCCAGGGTCGTCAGAAGCGACCTAATGAATGTGTAAGAAAAGGGAAGTGCTCGTGCGTATAAATAGTGTGTATATGAAATGATAAACTGTAAATGAAAGATAACTGATAATTAATACCATGAAGAAAACTAGGAAAATAAATACTAGAATAAGACTAAAATAACATGCTGAACAATAATAAAGGCAGTCAGTACTAGTATCGGATGTCTAAACAAGTGTAATGTGTACAGCCAGGTGAATTCAGTCAGGTGAATACAGTTAGTCACAATACATTATGAACAGTTCATTATTATTTATTATGTCAGTGAACACCAATTGCCACCTGTAATAGACACATCCCATACTACGCCTACTACACCTATCAATCAGGGTCCTAAGTTATTGAAACTGATTGGTTGGAGCATTATCCATGCTTTAGGTGGGTCCCGTACATACCCGGGACCACGGCCTCAATTTCATGGTACTGAACCAAGCCACACCACTAGGTACTCGGTAAAAGTAACAGTAATCTCACTGTATAAACAGTGGAACAATAACAGTACAGATAGGATGTTAGTCATCCACCAGGATCTTGCACTGCAACCCTCAGTCGGCTACGAACCTATATCCTAGGTCCACCCAAAATACAGACGATATCTCCTCCATAAATTTTTCCAATCCCAGTGTAAGTTGTTCATTTATATTATATTCAATTCAATTAAACAATCAATATCCGTGTCACTAAAATACTGGGACGATGCGGTGACAGTAACGGTAATCATATACACAATGAATAATAACAGTAATAGTGAACAGTAACAGTAACTGTGTATACGATGAACAATAGAACTGTACAGGGTGTTACGGTCAAACAATACTTTTCCAGTAACTTTCAGTAACATGAATAATTATAGTAACAGTTCTAGGCATTGATCCTTACAATATAGTCCCATCTAGAATCAGTCAAATCTCATTTATTTGTACTAAAGCGATATCAATAACTGATCCAACCAACTTATAGTCACAATAATAATCACTGTAAACATCAAATATTAAATCCAAGTCAAGATATCTGATACAGTAAACCAGAAGTCCAGTAAATACTTAATCAGCTCTTTCTGTAAATCACCTAGAAGGGGGTGAATAGTTGATGGTTATACTAAATGGCAACTAGTGCGGAATAAAAATTAACTTGCTAGCAACCTAGCAAATACCAATCACAACACAAGAAATACTTGCAAATAAGTAAACAATATAAGTGTGCAAGTAAGTAAAGAGATAGTAGAGTGAAGAGAGAGTAAGCAATCTCAAACACGATGATATGTTCTAAGGTTCGAGCCACTGCTCTACGTCCCCGCCTTCAACGCTATGAAAGATTTTCACTATGACCGATCTCACTAGATCGTCAACCGTTACAAGTTATCACTAGAACTCAATGAACTCACAAGTCCTCTCTCGTGGTGCCGCAACACCAACAAGGAGCTCACTAGCTCACTTGAGGCGTAGCCTCTACAACTTCACAATAGAAGAAAATCGGTGATCTTTACTTGATCACAAATAGCTCACAAGTATAATCCTATAACCAAGATGAGGAGATGAAACTCTTTGATATTTTGTAGTGGAAATAGCTTGTAAAGATGTAGAGGGAAGGTTTAAGCTAAAAACAATGAAATGGAATTTTGGCTCAAAAGAAATCTTTTAAGAAAAAGCTAAACTTGATGTAAACTTGTAAAAACTTGATCTAAATTTAAAAAATCTTGCTCTTGGGTTTTTCTACAGTCCCACTATTTATAGGGATGAAAACATGAGGAGAAAAACCAAAAAAGTCATTGGAAAAGACCTAGAAAAAGACAAACAGAATATAGTCATTAGGAAAAAAATCAGAAGGAAATTCTTTTGTCGGTGGTCGACCGCCAACGGTCGGATTTTCAACCATTGGGGATAGCGGTCGACTGGTCAGTAGACCGTTTTCCCAACCAGAGAGCAAGGCTCTCTATCAGTCGACCGGGACAGTCGACCGGACCCAACCGAGAGCAAAGCTCTTGCAGTCGGTCGATCGCCCGGTCGACCAAAGTGCACACAATGCACTTTGGTGCAAGTTGGTCGACCGCCCAGTCGACTGACAGAGCAAAGCTGCTCGGCCTATAGTCGACCATTCGACCGACTTTGGGCCAAAAGCTTTTTATTGAAATCTATTTAAAACCAATCTTTTTCTGACAAAATAAACATTGATCTTTAAATAAAAAATAGAGTTCTAGAGACATGATAGAACCAGTATGTGATCATGGATCAACACAAAATAAAGTTAGAACTATATTTTATAAAAAATACTTTCTAATCGAAAATCAGTTTTTCTGAAACTTGTTTTTCCCAAACTCGATCTCGAAAAATGGAAAAGAGAAATGTTTGAACTTTTATTAAAACACTTAGAAATATGAAAGATGTGTGTGTGTATGTGTCAATCCCAAAAGCTATCAACCTATGCCATCTTTGTTTAACAAACGACTATAAATCCTATCTAAAAATCAAAAATCAAATATACAAATCTTGATATAGTCTTCTCTTGCAATCTTGATCTTTGTCGTTTATGTGCTTAGGCTCTGAAATCTACATCTTCTTGGCTTCCAAACGTGTGAGCCTTGTGATGGAGCCGAAATGCAATAAAGAGTTAACATGAAACTTTGTTAAACAAAATTGTTAAAAACATAACTACATATGTTTTGTTATCATCAAAACTAAGGCTAGTGGCCTTTGGGCCAACAATCTCCCCCCTTTTGATGATGACAAAACACATAGAGTTATCACAAATAATTTGGGAAGAGCCTTCAAGCGAAGCTCTCCCTAAACACATGCATATATCAAAATGTGACATATGAGTTAGATGCATCAATAAAGGCATATGAGCAAGATATATCAATTAAGCTCTATGCAATCTATCTATGCATACAAAAAATCAAGAATTACAAGGTGTATGTGTAAACAGTTTCCTCCAATCAACCAATAACCTCCAACTCCAAAACAAGTGGTAAAATGGTTGGTTTACAACGGATACATAAGAGTACAAACAGACCACATACCACACATAGAAGATATGTATCAAAAATTAACCATAAAAAAAAGAGATACATAACTTCAAGAACAATATTGATATCATAAAAAAAAATTTGTCCATACAAAGGTTCATGCCAACTTCATAATAAGTTCCATGCCACAAAATGAGTACTACAATAAAAACACATGTCCAAACACTTAATAGTATATGTCCAAATAAAAAAAAGTACATGAAAGTAAAAATTCCCAGTTAACTCCACAGAATCTCTCTCCCTTTTTGTCATCAACAGAAAAGGGGTCACTCTTCCTGAAAGTCTGGGAGCTGGTGCCTCAGAAGGAGCTGGAGGAGGTATCCAGTTGTCAAACGGAGGACCCGATATAGGAAGGGGTTGTGTGTGGCTTCTCAGAAGTGGAACAGGCAAGCGTTCCTACTGTAGGTCTCATCGACACATGTCTGGAGATATCAAATAGATGAGCAGATGATTGCAGGTCGTTCTGAAACTCTGTGCTCAATCCTTTTAAAGTTTACTGACATCTTCAGATCATGCTCACGAAGCTTAGCAGAGAGAGTTGTGTATGGGTCAATAGAGGCTGAGGAGGCAAAAGAGGTTCCAGGGGCAGCAACAGAAATGATAGGAGGGGACTGAGGAGCATGAGCACGCTCTCTAGCACTTATCCTTTTTAGGAGAGTGTTGTTGATATCAACAAACCGTTCGATAGACCGTTCAACAGAAAAATTAAATTTCAATTGTTTGAGGAGTCGGGTAATGAGCATCCCAAATAGTAAGTGTCAGTTTAGGATCAGGAGGTGCTCAGAAGTCATGTAATCGATGATGAGCTTGGGAATATTAACTCTAATGCCTTTCAGAAAGTAATAGATAAAGAGAGGAGCAGAACCTCGAGCATGACTATATTCTCCTGATTTTGGTAGGAGATTATAGAACACTATTTTAGCTAGGACATGGGCGGTGAGCGTATAATACTTCAGCTTCTTGTTCCTAACTAAAGTAGGGTATCATCGTGAAGCAGGAGAGATGCGGTGAGGGCAGATTCACCATCAGGATATTCGAAATCATGTATCAACATTATAGATATCTACACCCTAGAAGAAGACATGTAGCAGATGGGCAAATCGATCTAAAGAAATGTTAATTCCTTGCCAGAACCCTAGATCTGACATGATTATTTTGAAAAGTCAGATTAGAGTAAAAATAGTGCACAAGCTCAGGTTAGACGGGTTCCTTAATAGTGACTAGGTGTTCAAGAGAGTTTGTGTTCAAAATGTGTGCTAGATTCAAATGTTCAAATCAGTAAACACAACAATTCTACAATATATAACATGCTTATTATGGATCACAGAAAATCTATGAGATGCATTTTGAGAAACAAAGGGGTTTGAAGATGGTTCGGATTGTTTACCCTTCTCAGATCTAGGCCTCTTAGATATGGTGAAGCTAGAAAGATGATAAACAAGATATAGGCACGAATTATAAAAGATTTCTAGAAAAACTTATGAAATAAAAGAAAATTGAGAGATTAGGGATTATACCTTGAAGAAACCAAATTTTCTCCTTGAAATCAAACAGATCTGAAGTTTTAAGGAGAGATCAAACAAAGTTAGGGTTTTATTTGAGATTCGAAAGGGTTTGGGAGAGATGGAAGAGAGGAAATAGGGTGGAGAAGAGGAGAGACATGGTGGAGAGGAGAAAAGTGAAAGAGATTTGGGGTTTTTTGGGTTTTAAATCGGGTAAAAATAGCACCCGACTCACCGTCGACCGCCAGTCGACCAGGGTTAGACCGGGGTCTAACCGAGAGCTTTTTGGTTACATTCGGTCAACCGGTCGGTCGACCGGCTAAGACCTAAAAAATTTTTTTGTATTCAGGTTTTCTTGGTCGACCGCCCGGTCGACCAGACCTATATCAGGTCAACTCGGTCCTCCGGTCGGTCGATTGCCCAAAAATAAGATTAAAAAGATGTGAATTAAGGGCTTTTGAAAATTATTTTATCTGGGATATTATTATACATAAAATAGAGAATTAACACCAAAAATCTTATTGGCATGAAAAACAGATGAAAATAATATCAAAATAATTTTTTATTCTATTAAAAATATATATTTTCAGTAATTTAAATCATATGTCAAGCAATTAAAAAAAATATTGAAGCCGAATACCATTAACGGGTTCTGAACTTCTCCTCGTCATTCCTCTAGATAAGAGTTGAGGCGCCCAATTGCTATCTTGATTTATTACTTAAATATGGTTTAAACTATGATACCCAATCACAAGATAGATAAACAAAATATATGTGTATACATGTATATGAGGAAATAAATTAATCTATGTACACATAAATGCAAAGATATCTATCAACCAAGTGGGCATGAGAAAATACTATAAACATGGGCAAGTAATCCATGAGCTAGTAAAGAACAAAATCAAAGTTAACGGATTAGCTCAAAAGCAAGCCATAAGAACAACAAAAATCATGTAATCATAAATAAGGCATATTAACACAAAAGAAAAACTAGCTAATTTTATGCATGTATAGATCTAGTTAGAAGTGAAATTTTCAAATGAAGAAGTTACCAAAGCATAGGCAATCTCCAGAATAGGTGCTTCTTGATAGCGATGCAATGTGACGGTTGATCCTTTGAGTTTCGATGTATCCACCACCAAGGCACCATCTACCCTTACGTCTTGGAGGAGGATGACACACCTATATCAATCAAGTGTAGTGTATTTTTTGGTACCCAAATTTTTTGGGTCCTATAGGGTTAGTACTTTCTTGAACCCAAACATTTTTGTTAACATATTTTGCTTAGCATAACAAAATTTTGCTAAATGAATTTTGCGGCCATAATGTGCACATGTGTGCACGTTACCATACACATGAAGGCATGCTTATGTTGATGTGTATGTGCATGTTGTGCATGTTTTTTATAGTGTGTGTGAGATGAATGAGGTGTATGTTTCCTTTGGGTTTTTCCCTTTGGAAACATAGAAGCAAATTTCTTCATGTCACATGTACACTTCTTCAAGGTGGTATCCAGAACATAAATACGTTTTTGGATATCCAAAAATTCATTTTTGATAAAAATAATATTAGGGCTTTTACCCTTACAAGCAAGTTTGTATTTATCAAAATCCTTTTTGTTTTCTCAAAAAAATAGCTAAGCATTTTCTCTTTAAAATTAATTTCTAGCTTATTCTTTAAAAAGTCATTTTCCTTTTTCAATTTTTATTTTGTGTAAGAGAAATTTCATATCTATTTTGTAATTCTTCAAAAAATTGTGCAAGTTCATCCATAATAAATCATTATCTTCTAAAGAGGTTTTGAGATTTACCATGAAAGTCTCCTCTCCGTTTGCCATGAAACAAACGTGTGCGACATTAAGCTCCTCTTCGAAATTCGTTTCCGAATCAGCCCAAGTGGCCACCATTGCCTTCTTCTTCCTATGCACGTATTTGGAGATAGTGGCTTGAAGTGAGGGGCAATTTGCACTTAGATGGCCCGTCTTCTTGCAATGAACGCAAGGACCCGTCTCCTCCTTTTTCTTTTAAAATCTCCCTTGATGTCTTCTTCTTCGGAAGTTGCTTTATCTTTCCTTCTTATAAAACATTTTGCCCACTTTTCTAATGAGCATGGCAAAGTTCTCATCTCCATCTTCAGATAAATCTTCTTCGTCAATGGTGGAGAGAGTAGCTTTGAAAGCAATTGCTTTCTTCTTTGGTGTCTCCATTTCTTCTCTTACCTTCATTTCCATCTCATGTGTTTTGAGATTTCCAATGAAGCGGAGAAATTCATCTCCTCTCTATCGTTGAGCTCCTTAAAGGTTATCGCCTTGACTTCCCAAGCTTTTGGGAGAGCTCTAATGACCTTCCGAATCTTTTGATCATTGTCAATGGTGTCACCTAAAGAAGATAAATTATTAGTAATCTTGGTGAACCAAGTAAGCATCTCATCTATACATTCATTTTCAAGCATGTAAAAATTTTCATATTGAGAACGAAGCAAGTCAACTTTAGATCGCTTAACTTGTGACGTCCCCACAGAGTAATAATTAGATCATTCCAAACTTCATAAGCAGATTTACAATTAATTACACGAGAAATATCATCATTATTTAAAGCTTGTGTAAGAGCTGGGCTTTGGCATTGGCCTCATAGTCCTTGGCGGTTGCTTTGGACTATGTATCCTCATCAACGTGAGGTTCAAAAATTTCTTTGGTAATGGCTTTGATAACTCTAACTCCTAGGGACTTAAGAAATAGGTTCATTTTGACCTTCCAAATGAGGAAGTTTAACCCATCAAATTTGGGTGGGGACTTGATGCTAAAGAAGTCATGTGATGCCATGAAAATAAGTATAAGTGCACACACAAATAACAAATGCAACAAATGAATATAGCCAAATGAAAAGGATCTCCCTAAGGTGTTAAACCAAAACTAGGGTTAGGCTCTGATACCAATTGTAAATCACCTAGAGGGGGTGAATAGGTGATGGCTATACTAAATGGCAACTAATGTGGAATAAAAATTAACTTGCTAGCAACCTAGCAAATACCAATCACAACACAAGAAATACGTGCAAATAAGTAAACAATATAAGTGTGCAAGTAAGTAAACAGAGAGTAGAGTGAAGAGAGAAAGAGTAAGCAATCGCAAACACGATGATATGTTCCGAGGTTCGAGCCACTCCTCTACGTCCCCGCCTTCAACACTATGAAAGATTTTCACTATGACCGATCTTACTAGATTGTCAATAGTTATAAGTTCTCACTAGAACTCAATGGACTCATAAGTCCTCTCTCGCGCTGCCGCAACACCAACACGGAGCTCACTAGCTCATTTGAGGCCGCAACTCTACAACTTCACAATAGAAGAAAATCGGTGATCTTTACTTGATCACAAATAGCTCACAAGTACAATCCTATAATCAAGATGAGGAGGTGAAACTCTTTAGGATTGTGTAGTGGAAATATCTTGTAAAGATGTAGAGGGAAGGCTCAAGCTAAAAACAAGGATATGGAATTTTGCCTCAAAATAAAATTTTTTAAGAAAAAGCTAAATCTTGATGTAATCTTGTAAAACTGATTTAAACATTAGAAATATTGTTCTTGGGTTTTCTACAGTCCCACTATTTATAGGGGATTAAAACATAAGGAGAAAAACCAAAAGAGTTGTTGGGAAGAGACCCAGAAAAAGACAAAACAGAATATAGCCATTGGGATCAGAAGGAAATCCTTCTGTCGGTCGACCGGCTGGTCGACCGCCAATGGCTGAATTTTGACCAGTGGGGATAGCGGTCGACCGGTCGGTCAACGTTTTTCCCAAGCAGAGAGCAAGGCTCTCTGTCGGTCTACCGGGACGGTCGATTGGATCCAACCGAGAGCAAAGCTCTTGCAGTCGGTCGACCGCCTGGTCGCGGTCGATCGAAGTGCACACAATGCACTTTGGTGCATGTCAGTCGATCGCCTGTCGACCGACAAAGCAAAGTTGCTCTGCCTACGGTCGACCGACCGGTCGACCGACTTTGGGCAAAGCTAATTATTGAAATATTTTGAAACCAATCTTTTTCTTACAAAATAAACTTTAATCTTTAAACACAAATAGAGTTCTAGGGACTTGATAGAACCAGTGTGTGATCATAGATCAACACAAAAAAAGTTAGAACTATATTTTGTAAAAAAATATTTTTCTAAATCGAAAATCGATTTTTCCGAAACTCATTTTCCCAAACCCGATCTAGAAAAAACGGAAAAGAGAAATCTTTTGAACTCTTTATAAAACACTTTAGGAATATGAAAGATGTATGTGTGTCAATCCCAAAAGCTATCAATCTTTATCGTCTTGGTTTTAACAAACGACTATAAATCCTATCTAAAAATCAAAAATACAAATCTTGATATAGTCTTCTCTTACAATCTTGATCCTTGAGTTCGTCTAAGTGCTTAGGCTTTGGGATCTACATCTTCTTGGCTTCCAAAGTGTGAGTCTTGTGATGGATCCAAAATGCAATAAAGAGTTAACCTGAAACTTTGTTAAACAAAATTATTAAAAACATAACTACATATATTTTGTTATCATCAAAACTAGGGCTAATGGCCTTTGGGCCAACACTTTCATCATATCAATCTACTTTGATCCTCTAAGTCACCAATAACTGAGATTCAAAAATAACCGTTATCAAACTCTGAATATATATTAACACCGATATTAATGAAATCACTCTCCTAATAACTCAATCTCTGAAAACAAATAACTGAAGTAGTCAAGAACCAATCATGAAACGCTGAATATATCCTCGAGATTAAAATAACAATGAATATCGAAATCACAAAATAATGAGTGAAACATCCTCAAATAACATGAAATCTAGAAAGGTTTACATCTGATACTCAACATCAATAAGATCATCAATACTCAACGATATAATCAGGGATAAAACTGGGGATACTCACAAATATCAATCCAACTACATTAATCTCATCAGAACACTAATAAAATCCTTAGAAAAGAATACAAACCTCATATCAATCAACTCAGCAGTATAATCCTCCACTACATCATCAGTATATCCATCCTCTAAGTCATTGATATATTCAAGTCCCAACATATAAGAATTTGTGCTCATCTATATCTAATCAATCATCACTGTCTAAATCTAATTAAGGACTATCATACACTCTCACTTTCATTAAGCTCAATATAAGATCCAGAAATTCAAGTAACAAATTAATTATGTATATACATACATCAGGTTAGGTCAACTCAATCTACGCATACTCCTCAACCAAATGTCAAGTCCACCACAATCGAGTCCACTGATCAAATCAATGTAAAGAATATAAAACTTAGGTTAACTCCAACTTTAACCAAGTCAATACCAATCCAAGTATCGGTAAATTGGTCTATCGACAAAGCAATGTCATATCTAACACCTCCTCAATATCCACAGGAGTCTTAGTCGGAATAATCACCAAACAATTGTCTGACAAATACTTCACATAAAATATGAATTTTTAACCTTAATCACAAACCAATCAACCTCAAGATCAATATATTTATGTCATAAGATTTATCACAACTAGTTCAGTTATAAGATCAAGTCCGGTTTAAGGTATACAATAACTAATTCTAAATCAAATAGAGGTAAACAGCTACACATGAAATGACGCTAATAAATGCTCACATCAACTAGATATATAAGGTGTATGGTCAATGAGGTCATATGAAATGGTACAGGTAATCATACTGGTGAATTATACTAGATTGTCAAATGAAATGATATATAAAGTAGCACATATAGGGGTGCCACCGTATGCGGATTAGCCATTGATATCCGCATCCGAATTCGCCTCCAATCAGGATACGGAATTCATTTTTCACATTCGCAATAGCCGTATTCGTATCCGCATCCAAAAGTTAGATGTGGATGAGGTTATGGTAAAAACAATATCCTATTCGTATTCGATCCGATATCCAAATGTTGAGTGCTTGATAATGATATTCATATGGAGAGACTATTTTTCAATGGAATAAGACATTAGATTTTGATATTTGAGTCGGTGAAAAAGTAATAGTAAAAAGTATTCAATTCTTGCAAGAGTAGCACAAGATATTTTAAGTATTTCAACATCAACCGTGGCATCCGAATCGGCATTAGCACCGAAAGTCATGTAATATATTTCTATAGAAACCGAATGACAATGAATATGGTGGAAGTATTGATATGTACACAATAATATCATAGTATGTGTCATATTTAATATTGTTGCAGATGAGATAAAAAGTAATATAAGTATATCTGTTTCGTTTATCCTTAACTGTATCTTTTTTTACATATCCGATTAGTATTCGTATCTGATCCGCTAATATGATGCACATCCGATATCCAATTTGGGTGGATACGGATATCATTTTTTTACATCCGCTAATATTCGCATCTGTATCTGTATCCGTATCAGTATTCGAAGGTTGGGTGCAGATATGGTATGGTAAAAGCAATATCTGATCCGTATCCGATCCGTTGGCACCCCAAAGCATATAGATAACACTGACAACGATTAAAGAGGAAAATAATACAAGAGCAAACACTCACATGTAATGACGCGGTTTTGAAACCGAATCGCCGTCTGATCTTCACTGCACGAACTGGTACGAATCTCCGGATCATCCCGCGGGTCGGTCTTCGAATCGCTTCTATATCGGGCCTTCTGTGAACACGAATCCGAGTCTCTCGTTGCTGAGTCCGGATCGCCACGAACGAGTCTGCGTGCTGTAACTGAGACACTCACCATTAAACTCATGTGTACACTCACTCACAAAACTCGTACGCACACACATATACAAAACTACCCCACCAACATACATGTACACACATACTCTAATACATATACGTATACAGTACACATTCCTACATGCATATACATTTACATATATAAAACTTACACAAATCCTTGCATACATCCATGCAAAAATAACACACCCATTACCCACACACACAGCACCGATGCATGCAAACATTTATAAACACACACCATTATGCATGCAACATATTAATACCCAACACTCACACACACATTAATTCACATCATACAAAAAATACACAGAGGGAAAAAGAGTGGACTCACGGCTAAGGCTTGCATGCGGCGCCGCGGAGGCTCCGACGGAGGGCGCAGAGGCCGCAGAGGATGTCGATGGAATACCGGAGAGGGGTGTGTTGTGTCCTCGCGCTCGCCGACAGAGGAAATCGAGCTCCGGCGGGTCCCGAGAGCAACGGGGAAAAGAGGTCAATGGCCATGGGGTGTGCAGCAACAAAGGAGAGAGGGAGAAGGGAAATAACATGGAAGAGGATGTAGCGGCGACGGTAGAGATCGCCACGGGTGATGGCGGAGTTCGCTGAGAGCATCTATGGCTCGAGGGTCTCACCAGGAAGGGTATAAGTGTGTTCACGCTTGCTGACGGTGATCTATGGTGACTCACGGAGAGATGAGATGCCATGGTGAAGTTGGAGGCATTGCAGAGCATGTAAAGGAGAGGAGGGAGTTGGCTCACACGGGGGTTGTGTGTGGGGGCTTGGAGGTCGTGGGAGAGGGGCGCTGTGCTGGAGTGCTCGGGTGTTGGAGGCGCTGGGAGGTGCCCCTAACTGCCATGCGCGGCCAGCAAGGGGAGGAGCTTGGGTGAAGTGCTCGGCCACACGGGGAGAGGAGCATGGGCTGTGGTATGGATTGCAATGAGAGAGTGACTCGTTGCTCCCTCCAATTCGCAACAAAATTAAATTAATAACCAAATGGTCAGCCACCCAAAAGATTAGTAGTGCGAGGACCTTAGATTGATGAACCCCCAGAAGAAATCTGAGCCCTTGGCAGACAAAGAATCTAGGATTCTAAGCAATTGATTGCTACCTGTCATGAAGGGGTGTTGCGGGTGGAGACAGGGAATGCCATGGGAGAAACGCAGCGGCTGGGTGGGGGTGTTGTGCAATTTGTTGCCGGAGGGATGGGAGCTCGGCAGCTGGCTCGACCTGAAGAACTTAGGCTGCTGTGGTTGGGTGTTGCGCACCCAGAGAGGAGAAGGAGGAAAGCCCGGGTGCTCACGCTGGGGTGGGAGGAGATGGCCGGATTGACCAAAGAGAGCATGGAGGAGATAATTGGTTGGAATTAGATTAGATAGGAATTTAATTAGTTAAGATTAGGACTTGGATTAGTTAAGATATGGATTTGATTTAGTTTGTTAGGATATGATATAGATTAGGATGATATGGATAGGATTGATACTGGGTTAATGGTTTTGAGTACTGGGCATGGGTAATGAGTTAACGGGTGGAGGGCATGGGCCATGGGCTGAGTTGGGCTTGAATATATATGGTAATGGGTTTGGGAATTCAATGAGACAAATTAGAAAAATAAAGGTATGTAAGAATTAGAAGTGGGCTTGATCATCATATTATTCAAATACACAAAGGTAAAATAATAATAATTATCATAATAAATGTTAATAACAATTAAAAATCATGGATGATAATTATAATGAAACAATCATTAATAATAATAACAAACAATGATAATAATAATATTTATAACAAAGGTAATAAATAATAACCAATACAAAATACATATATACACCTTAAAAGTACTATTATTTATTATTAACATGATATTATAGGATAGGAATATTACGGACTCATTAAGTTGTTTAGTGTAGGGAGTTTCTGATCAAAATTACTTAATTGTGGTCGCATGTGTAAGGTTTAGATTTTTCTAATAAAGTGATTTGCCCAGTTCCTAACTTAAACCTTTTATTTCGCGTTTCTTTCTTTATTTATAATTTGCGACTGGGAAAGACACGTGTCAAGCCACAGTGCATTGCCGGGTGATCTTCCTCTCTCCTTTCCGCATCGTCACAGGCACGCGACACGACGAGTGACAGTCTTCTTACAATTAGTTTTAAAAAATAAAATTTAGCAAAAGATTAGTTAATGAGTCACTTTCAATAAGAGCCGAGCTAACGAGGACATAACAACATTAATTATCGGTCTTCTAATTAATTAATATAAATGTAAACAGAGTCAAGGCTTTAAAAGCACCGAAAGCGGAGTGTCCGCGTTTCCAAAAAATCTAATAAATTATTACTTTTGCCAAAAAAGAATAAAAAAAGAGAGAGAGAGAGAAAGAATCTGTAGATATATAAATACTGAGAGAGAGAGTTATTTGAGAGGAGAGAGGCAGAGTAAAGCAAAAGCAAAGCAAAGCAGAATGAAAGGAAAAGGGAAAAGGAGGAGCGGCTAGGATCAGCAACCGCCGTTGCTTGGAGGCTTCACGGCGGCGGAGGCGGCGGAAGCTACCGTCGGAGGATTCTGGTTCTGTTCGTACTCCTCTGCTGCTCTCCAATCCTTATTCCTCTCATCTGCCTCTCTCTCCCCCTATTCTCCTCGTCTTTCTCTACGTCCGCTTCGAGCGCCGCGACGGCGATGAAATCAGAGAGAGTCAGATCCTAGAAGAGAAGAAGCCGAAGAAGGCCGTTGACGTTGCCGATGAAGATGCTGATGATGCAGGATGTGTCCTCTTACATCGGTACCTCGGCGACCAGCTCAGGCTCGCCGCTGCCGGAGGATTCATTTCATCAGATGATTGATTCTAGATAGGTCAGAGCTTGTTCTATTGTTCTGCATCGTATGTATGGTCCTTTATTTTGCTGGATCTAATGGAAATAGAAATATTTTTGTAAATTAATTTTTTATCTTTTTTCGTGTTGTGTAAATTTCATTTTGGTTTCGTTGAATTGCAGTACTGATCGGATTCGTACTCATTTTCACTCATAGCTCATACTGTCTGTTTTTGAATTTTGGGATTTAATTTTTTTTTTTTTTTGGAATTTTTCCCCCGACAAAGTAGGAACAGATGTCGCAAGGAGGGGAGTATGGCGAGGACACGACACGTACGCACCCCGATGAATGCGGCGTCTTGTCGTGGGTATAATTAAAAAAAAGGTAAAATAAATAAATAAATACCGAATTTAGTAAATCCACCCGCACATAAACCCAGGCCGCGATGAAGTTGAATGGTGTGGGGTAATAAATTAAGATTAAGCTCATGTAAGACCACATCGTATTGTAATAAAGAAGAGTAAACAATAAAAAAAAAAAAATTGTATTCTCAATTGTCGGTGTGGAAGTGAGGTTTTTACCAAAAGAAGAGAGGATGATGATTTACATAGGCGCCCACAAAAACTCGTGATGAATCCTGAATAAACCGTTAGTGGTTCTATGTTGTGATCACACCAGCATTGAGTTATGACATCAAACTTTTGTGCACTGAAGATTATGATCGACGTTGCGAAATCATGACAATATGTATACTTAGGGCTGACTTTGAGATTTTTGGACCTAGGCGAACTTTTGAAATGGGGCCGCTCACCAATCAATTATGAAAAAAATATTAAAAATTTATAATATTTTTTTGGCTTATTATTCAAGATAATTTTTGTTTTATTAACAATGCTGCCTACATGCCGGGGGCACTTTCTCCTTCCTCTCCAAGACTTTGAAATTTATATAAAAGAGAATCATAACCTACAATCAGAGTAGACAAATAACTAGAGCTACAAAATTTCCAAACTTTATAACAAAATACATGTAAGTGATTAGTCTCTAAAATTACATATTTTATACCACATTTTCACATTTATTTAATAGTAAGTCCTGTTAATAACGCCTCTCTTGTATGTTTCTAGTTTCATGGCATGAAATGAAGAAAAAGCCCAAAATCTCATTTAATTGGTGATTAAAAGCGT
>JAVJIF010026110.1:0-10839 GCA_038442645.1 Agave tequilana | reverse complement strand
AAAAAAAAAAAAAAAAAACCCACCCCAAAACAAAGTTGCTGGCTCCATCCCTCCACGTATAAGGTTGGATCAAGACGAAAGGGAGAATGTGGAGGCAAGTGCCTCCCCGCAATTTCATAACCCCCCATCTTCACAATTTTAGTTTGCCAACCCCCTTCCTTCCCAAAACCCCATCATGCATGCTGGACATTGTAAGCTGCTAAATCAAGCTTAACTTGTTTAGATCCTGATTTCCAGGTTACTGCAAGTAAGAACCCTTCGCATGTCGTGTACACATTGAGTCTACAGGATAATAAAGTACCATATGAGAAAAGCCACACCATCACAGAGAAACACTCCGAGAACATCTTGTGTGGAAATAAACACTATTTTGTTTCCCAGTCTCAGGCAGTGTTCGGTTCATAAATAGCTATCAGTTTTAACAAACTGAAAAATAAGAAACTTGAACACATGTTATCAGGGTTACAACTGAAGACCTAGTTGGAGTGAAAATTAATATGCGTGACAAAGTTAAGGAACCTACAGCAATCATTAGAACCATCCACAAATGTTCAAATCACCATCATATAGATCCGTTTTTAAATACAATGTGGAAGTATACCAAGAATATATTAAAAAAAACGTGATATGTTGAGATAAAGACCACCGAAAATGCGGTGTGTGCACGTGCATCCTCTCTCTCTCTCTCTCTCTCTCTCTCTCTCTCTCTCTCTCTCTCTCTCTCTCTCTCTCTCTCTGCGCGCGCGCGTCTCTGCGTGTCTCTGTGCCTACACGAATGAGCGCATGCCAAACCAAGAATGTTAAGAGTGCGAAAATTATGGGAAAAGGGATGCTAAAAATGGAGGTGTATCTATGGAATGCAAGTGCTTATATTGGAGTTATTATAAAACTAGCAAAAACATTGAGATCCATCAGGTTATATTTACACATACTACCACTCTATGATTAAGATTGGTAGAGGGCATACCGTATCTGGACGTATGAACAAACTATTCCAAGCTCGTGTATCACCACTAGCTTCAGAAGCCTTTCTTTGTTCCTCTCGTCGTTCTTTAAAGCTTTTCTTATCTTGGCCAAAACTGGACCTTGAGAAATAGATTAAAAGGAGAGTTTGTTAAAAACAAACAAACAAATAAATAAACTACAATGCTAGAAAGCCTTTTCGTGAAATTTATTGTGATGAGAAGAACAACAGGCTTTAACAGCTTTATCCTTACTGTAGTTTCTCAGTAGTCATCTTTGGTGGTTTGGCCGGCATAATATGCAACAACCTCCCTTGAAATATTAAGTTGTCTAACTCTTCAAATGCCCTAGTAAAACAATCCAATTGAATAAGTATGTAACTAGAAAAAGACCCAATGCCAGGAAATAAGAATGCAAACACTACATGATAAAGTTTCGCATAAAAGAGAAAAAAGAAAGACGAACAAATTTTTCATAAGTGCAACCTGTCATATCATAAAAAACTCTTGAAATTTACAAGCAACCCCTTAACAAAAATATGTGGCTGAATTGAATAAAAAGAATAGTGTATGGAACTTAAAAAATAAAAAAGGTGTTTGTTAGGATTTGACTCCAGTAGGGTGCAGAAGTTAAAAATGAAAATAACAAATAACAAAAAGGTATTGTGTTGTTTGTTTTTCTAAACACTGTTAACAAATAGCTGCTTCAAAATGTGCCCATGTTTACAATCCAGTGATTCTGCACATTTAACTAGAATATTCCAACATATGTAGAACATAAGCAACATTCCATTGATTCATTATAGTTAGAAAAACAAATGTTTATCTCTTTCCAAGTCGTCACATACTCCAATAGACCATGATAAACCCTTAACAGCAAAATGCTCACTTAGGAGGCGGCCATTCGAGGCTGTCCACTAGTGAACATGGTTTACGTCTTCTGAACTTTAGAAGTCAAGTTGCATCGGCTGTTCCATTTCCCTCTGCAATGTGCAGACCTTTGTGACAAAAGAAGATGAACCCCTTAAATCTATTAATCACAAAAAGATTGCTCCCATGCGTAATGACACAAATCCTAGAGATGTTAGGATATAAAGTAATTTGATCAAATCAAATTATCAGTATCCTCATATAATGGAGTCCTATGTCATCATTAATCTTTATTGTAATCCTCCACTGATTAAATTCCCTTTCATGGTACATGGGCTTCTAGAAAAAGCAAATACAACAACTTCTTTGATATCCTTTTGCCAGCCGCTTGCTCTCCCCTCTTCCTGAACATGACTCATCTTGATATTATGCTTATGTTCCTGAAGATTAAATGACTAATCAAAATATGTACAATCAGCTTTACCAATCCCAACATAATTGTTGTATCATATTGCATCTATTATCTAATTTTATATTTATATTTAGATGCAAGAGGCCATCTATACCAAGCAAGCTGAAAAACAGTGTTGTAATTCCTCCCAGAAAATGACTAATCAAAATATGTATAATCAACTTCACCAAACCCAGCATAATAGTTGTATCATATTACATCTAATTTCATATTTAATGTAATAGGCCATCAATACCAAGCATGCTGAAAAACAGTGCCGTAATTCCACCCAAAGAATAAAGATAACCAACAAAAGAGATCCAATGGACACATGGAAACTTGCTTCTACATAAATTATAAATAGTACATTCATGTTTTTTTAATTAATATGATAGAAGAACAACTAAAACTCATGTACTACCTGACTGCACATTCAGGAAGCTTGAAATGCACATACGCTATGCCTTTAGATCGTTTTGTATCCTTATCAACAACAAGATGGACTTGTGAAACATCACCAAACCGACTAAAGAGCTCAAGCAATTCATCTCACTGGGTTAAACAATAAAATTTTTGTCAGAAACTGTAACAGAAAGTAACATTTACTTTTTTTCAGAAACATATGCACTGAGTTGGAATTTTCAAGGGAGTAGATATTGTCATACTATGCCATGTATGGAAGATTACGGATAAATAGGCGACCCGTCTCAAAATCTTTCTTGTCATCACTGGTAGGCGCTGTTGGGACTATCATTCTCATTCTCTTCCAGATTAGAATTGCTTTCTCCATGAGTTTGAGCTTCTTCCATTTCAACAGTGTGATCTTTTGATTCTAACCTGCAGCTTGGCTCCTACTACCAAGCCCCTCATCATGTGAATCCTCATCATCGGATGAATCCTCACCATCAGTTTCAGAATCAGACCAATTTTTCTTAACTCTACTTTTAAAATAATCCATATCAGAAATGTCATCATCACGAGCAACTCCATCTGACTGCTTTATTGGATTATTACCAGAACATCCGTTATGTGTAGGACTCAATGAAGTCTCTTCAGCCAATTTATTTTCCTTACTGCTTTGTTTTTTCTTTTTCTTGGAAAGATTAGCTTCTTCTTCTTTAGTTTTGTAATCTTTGTCAAGTTGTGTGGCAGTTAAAGTATCATCTGCCCAAATCTTTGACTTTGCACGTGGCTGCATAACTTGTAGAAACTCTTGAAGCTGAGGATTATTATTCTCACTGCTTTTGGACTTGTTTGTCTCATTATTACCAGGCTTGAGACCTTTCTGGAAATTGTGAGATTTTCTCCAACCAAAATTTTCTTGTTTTCATTTGAGGACTCCTCTTTTTCGTAGAATATCGACTCCATGGGCGAGGAATATTCGGATCTCCAACTTTACGAGCAACCTGTATTACATAGAAAGAGTTTAAGGCGCGCAATTCCTTCATAGACTCAGCTCAACACATGCCTGTATATGGATGCATTTAATTGAAAATTCATTGACAGGTTGCTCTGTGATAATGAAAGTACAAACAATCAAAATCTTCCAGTACATTTTTTATATGAAAAAGTAATTTTCAAGATCAAAATAATTAAAATACAAGTATAGAAATAAAGCATATCTTTAGTAGATTGAATTAGCTGGAGGGAAGCCTAGAATCTAGATAAATTGACATGAGATTATAGAAAATACGATAGAACATGGAGAAGAAGATGACTCAACAAATGCAAACAAGAAGAATTGTAACAAGAATCCAAGGCAACAACTCAAGGTTATGAATAAAAATTGATGATTATAATCTATACTCAACCCAAGGCATGCCTGGTATGTACCAAATGGTAGTTTTATTTCAAAGAATAGCCTAAGTATCCTTACCAAACATAATGGGGCTCAAAAGCAGATAGTACAAGAGCAGTGAACACACGGGAAATGCATAGTTCCAAGTTGGGATTGGTCAGAGAAAATGCTATTGACTCTTCAGAACTTCATAGATCTTAAGTCGTAGGCACCACATGAGGTTCAGGTTGGAAGGATGATCCCTGGCCATTGATTCTCCGCCAACACCTAGACCCCCAAAGTTCATTGCAACATCTCAATGAGATAAAGTCATAACTTTGACACTACTTCAGTAAGTAATGGCATGTCTCTGCCTCTTCAAAAAGGGGAAAGGATGAAAATTAGACATGTCAAACCAAATCTGTATCACCATATACTACTGGTTCCCCTAAAGCTGAATAAATTGTGAAAATCTTGAGGATACCTATCGTCAATGCCTGAAACTGCATTGTGCGGACCCATTTCAGATTGGTTCCGTTTAAAACCAACAAATTTCAACTAAAAAAGATCAATGTGAGGCAATATCAGGTTACATGGAAAGAGAATACGAGGGGAGCCCTCATCGAGGTTACATGAGATCCTAACCTCCTTAGCAAGTTTTCAGAAATGCAGTAATGACACATGTCAAGAAGCATAGACACTGTGGCAGTTAGCTACACGGTTAAAAGTCTCGGTTGAGTCGTATCCCACTCGGTAGGCACAGCGACGAGAACGAAACGCGAGTCTCCTAGGGACCCATTTTTTACCGACTCGGCCACGACTCGATACAACTCGGCCGAGTCGACCGAGTCAAGGCCGAGTCAGTCCGAGTAGAGCTTGACCTCTATAGACTGTGATTGGCGCTTTAAAAGGGAAAAAACAAAAGTTCTGAAGTGAAGTGAACTCATCCTCTTCCTTCGCCCGCGAGCTCAGGCCGTCGCCGTCGCCCTCTTCCTTCGTCGGCAAGACCCCCGCCGCCGTCGTCATCAGGTAACTCTCTCTGTTCCCCCTCTCTTCTGATCTCTCTTTCTCTCTCTGTCTCACTCCCCCCTCCCGATCTCTCTCTCTCTCTCTGTAGCTCCCCCCTCCCGATCTCCCTCTCTTTGTCTCACTCCCACCTCTCTTGATCTCTCGTTCTCTCTCAATCTCACTCCCCCGATCTCTCCCAAGATCTCTCTTTCTCTCTATCTCACTCTCCCCCCCCCCCCCCCGATCTCTCCCAAGATCTTTCTCTCTATCTCACTCCCCCTCCCGATCTTTCTTTCTCTCTCTCTATCTCACTCCCCCTCACTCCCGATCTCTATTTCTCTCTCTATTTCACTCCCCTCTTATAGATATTTTATTTTAACTTAATATCATAATATAATACAAAATAGATATGTAAGTAGATATTTAGTTTAATTTATAATAAAATTGATGTGATTTTTTAAAACAAATATATATGATTTAATTTAGTTTGATTTAAGTACAAATATGAGAGACTGAGCCTTATACTTTGATTTAAGTCTACTGGGTGATATATTTTAGACATGTGATACATAAATATTAATGTCTGCATTTTATTAAGATTTATCGTGATTTTTTAAAGATTTTTTTAGCTTTCTATGTAACGTTTTGCGCGTATCGCCCATGATCTGGGACATCGCGACCTATGCGTCTCATGCCCGTTGAGTCGGCGGCCGAGACCGCGACTTTGAACCATGGTTAGCTAGGTGACGCTTCTTCTAGAGATCACACAAATGGAAGGCTACATCTCCTGCTTGATGCTCGTTTGATGTGGAGTTTCTCGCTTCTTCTGCATTTAAAAATGTATTGGAACAAATATGATTGATATTCATGTTCCAAAGAGAGAATGTGCATACATGTTTTGCTATAAGAGTTATAAGCTGAATTATTCAAAGAAGAAAGAATGCAATCTACATTAGAAAATTTAGATAATTGACGGCAGTTGTAGAATATCTAAACATCGCTTGTCAAATTAAACAATACACCCCCCGGCTTTTTCACATGACAGGAGGATAAAATGATACAAGGAGCAAATCTTAGGAAACAAGTTAAATACTGTCCCATGCTACTTAATCGACAAAGATTAAAGTTTAACAAGCCCAGCAGATGCTTAAGGCCTATATATTAAAAATTGCAAGCCTCTTATCTAACTCAAATCAAAGCAACACAATTAACACATTATGATGGGAATCAATATGGAGAACTAATCAACAGTATCAATTTCTACCTATTGTTTCTCTCAAGCAAGAGTCGAGTTTTATCCAAGATATATCAAAATCGCTATCCTAGGAATATAATCCTAAGATTAAAAATTGACGAGCAACATATAATTAAAGAATATCACACATCACCAAGAAACTAAAAGGAAGTAAACATGATATCGATTAGTTTCAACCATACGAATCCATTTTCAGCTATAATTCAACTAAGTCTTCTGCTTCTATACCAAAAAAAAAAAACACTTTCACATATAAGACAACTAATTTATTCTGATTAAACTATTAAAGAAAAAACAAATATAAAATTTTCCAATACCTCACATACGATCCTGTGAGTGTCCATATATGAGTTGTTGAAGAACTTCAGAGTAGGGGTGAGCAGAGTTCGGTTATAACCGAAATAACCGACCAAAAACCGAAACCCGAACCCGAACCGAACCGAACCGCTCTAATTCGGTCGGGTTTCGGTTTTGTGTTCCAAAACCCGAATAGACCGAACCGAACCGAATTTCTCACCCTATATATTAACCTACTCAAATTCAATTTAGTGAATCATATAGTTCATAATAAAAACTGGTGGAAGCTTATCTCATTAGTTTTAGTAATACCATCTTTTTTATATTGAATATGTGAAAGCAATATTAAGTATACCATCACAATTGAAAATAATATTTATATTAATATAGTTCTTTTTTCATTCTTATCATTAAAAGTTAGTAATAATTATATGAGTTTTGATATAAGAGCTCAAATACGGTGTAAAAGTTTTAGAATATGAAATTTTCAATTCACATTAAGCTTAGAATCTTTTCTTATTTCTAATTTGGGTAATAGATACTTGAGATTATAACATTAAAGGATGATAACATAATGATGATTAAAAAATGTAAGAAATGATGGTAATATATTGACCTAACCGAAAAAAAACCGAAAAACCGAACCGAACTGAGTTGATTCGGTTCGGTTCGGTTTCTAAGTCTAATCGGTTCGGTTCGGTTTTGCAAAAATTAGCAAAAACCAAACCGAACCGACCGATGCTCACCCCTACTTCAGAGCCTCTTCAGCGTCCCGCTCAGTTCGGAACCCTATGAAGGCGAATTGCCTGCTCTTGCCGTCTCTGAAACAAACAATTCACAACAGTGAGTAACACCAAAAGAAATATTTAAAAAAAAAAAAAAGAGTTTTTAAAAGGGGAAAAAATGTTCTTTGTTCTCATGAACTTTGCGTCGGTGATTTCCCCTTTTGAGAGAAGAAATCTCTCAGGCGATCTTCGCTCGCGTACTTCGGGAGATTCTTAACGCATATCGGAGACCTGAGCAATGGATCAATTTTGTAATTTCAAGTCATGAGAGAGAACGAACAAGCAAAATAAAGATGAAGAGGAAGGAGAAAACTTGCATCTTTAGAAACTTGAAGGGTGTTTTTGTGAAATTATAAAGTCGACAACCGTGAAGGTGAAGGCGGCGGCGGGTTCCGGCGGCGGAGAGGCGGCGAAATCGGGCGCGGGGTGAGAAAAGAGGGAAAAGGTCTGGGTTTCGGGTTTCTCTTCGGGTTCGAGGTCGAGGTCAGGTTCGGGTTCGGGTTTGGGTTCAATATTATCGGGTTTAATAAACCTCAATCGTATTATGTTTGAGAGGTAAAGGTTTACTATACCATCATCATCACACACTAATTGCATGTAGTTAGAAATGCACACAACTTGCACTGATATCTCTTGCAATTTATTTCAATGACATTTTGATAAAATTTTTATATTTTTTTTTTATCTTCACTACAAATATGAGAGAAATGAGTGAAAATATATAGAAAAATGACAGTGCTCTTGAATGTCTATATAAAAGAAAATGTTGTTTGTTTAGTCACAAGTTTTGTCATGAAAAAAAATAAAATATTCTATTATTTTCGGTAGAATTGTTACTATGAAATGATGTTTATTTTATAATTTGTTTTCATATTGAATTTTCAGTATACAAGTCTTTAGAAGAGATGAGACATGGGAGTTAACCAATTCTAGTTTAAAAAGAATTCTTTAAATGAACAAGTTGTTTGTACATATTTTCCTATTTACACTGAGCTCCGGCCAAAAAAAAAACAGTGAAGATGAAAAAGAAAAAGATGTGGCTGAGAACAAGAATGTTGAATAAGATGTCTGAAATTTCTCAAGAAGATATTTTGCACATAGGTTATTAAAAGAATGAAAAAACGAAACCCATGTTGTTGCTGTGTTAGAGAGACACAACAATATAAAAGTGCAATCATAATTTAAAGAGAAATACTGCAGCTGCAAAGTTTATGTTGTTAACAAGATTGAATTGAGAGAAATGTTCGATTTATGGAAAGTTATCAAAAAAGCTTTAGATAAGAAATTATCACTTAAAACATTTGAAATTAGTTTTTTATATTAATCTATATAGTGAAGTGGAGTGGAGCATAGGATTATTGTGACTGATATTAGTTATAGTACGTGATTTGGTGTTGCAATCTTTATGAAGATTATACAGATCATCTTTATTAAATCATTTCATGTTGTGCACATTGTTAGTAATTTTTTGATGTACTTACTTACTGGCTTTTCTAACATTTCTCATTACTATGTAATTTCTTAGCTTTGACTCAACCCTGCAATATTGTGGGCCTCTCTCTTTTTTTTTTGATTTTTCCCTCTGAAAGTAACTTTCTTATTGTAATATGTATCAAACTGATATTGGTTTCTAACTTTTCCTTGAATGTTTTATGTACGTGGGAGACATATACGCCGCGTATGGCCGGTGTACTAAAAAAATACAATCTTCTAAATTTAAGAGTGAAGATAATATATACATGTATGTCTGAAAAAGTAACAAACTAGCAAAGCATATCACGTATCACTTCAAGCATGAACATCCTGAGCCAGCTCAGTTGCATTTTAAGCAAAGATTGATAATTCAGAGATGTTTCAATAATTTAACCTAAAATAAAATCCAGTGACTGCTTCAAAGCTGATTTGAGCTGCTGCATATGACATTTCCCTGCCAACCAGCCACCATCAAAACCTGCAGAAATTCATCAAATTTACCCAACAAGCACAAAGTTTGCATACACAAGAAACAGGAAATCAGTCTGGGTTCATCCTTTGCCTGGCAGCTTACTTCCCCTCGTTCCTCACATCTTACCTTCAGGCTGGGACTTTTCCTAGGCTGGCAAGGTAGCTTGGTGAACGTGTGTGTATGTGCTAGTGCTTGCAGGCAATGGGCTGGCAATTTCAGTCTTTTTGGTGAAGGGCAGTTCAGCTTGTGTTCTGATGATTCTATTCTGTAGTGCAGATCTTGAAAGTGTTTATCTTTATTGTTCGAAACTTGTATAATTCTGTATGGTATTTGCAAACTTTAAAAAATCTAACGTATTCTGCATGCGTACACATCTGTTTCTTATGACATGGTACTCGAATGAGCTGGTACATTGATCCAGAACTCGTATAATTCATGTATTGTCTATGATTCTAATAAGCATTATAGTCTGTTTTCAATTGTTTGTAACTTAAACAAGAGTAATCTCTAAATATGAGTAGTATAATTTGAAATGAATTTGAGGTCAAGCCCGTATCAGCCCAGCCCAGTTACTGTTTTATTGCATGATTTTGGAATGATTTCATTGCTTTTGTGTGTGCAAGTTCTTGCAATTTGCTGGCACAGTATTTATTTTGACACTCTCAAATTATTTGTAGTTTTTTTTTTATTGTTTTATCATTTAGATAAACTTAGTTTGAAATTGAGAATTCTATAAACCCACATATGTTAGTTATATTATGTTTCAGTATTTGACGCTCTACGTCAATAAAAATACTTTAGAAAAGACAATTCCTGGTTCCGCTCCTTTCAGACGAAGTCTGTCTTCTATTAATTTGATGGCTTTGTCCATAGATTTTTACTCTTTTTTCTTGTCTCTTAGTTTGCTTTTAGTTGAGAAATCTCTTGTTGATTATCATGTGCCATGCTTTTCTAAATCAAAGTTCACGTCCATATGAACTAAAAATAATTAAAGAAAAATAAAACTATTTTCTTTCCTGTCCTTTAGGGGTGAGCAGAGTTCGGTTATAACCGAAATAACCGACCAAAAACCGAAACCCGAACTCGAACCGAACCGAACCGCTCTAATTCGGTCGAATCGGTTTTGTGTTCTAAAACCCGAATAGACCGAACCGAACCGAATTTCTTACCCTATATATTAACCTACTCAAATTCAATTTAGTGAATCATATAATTCATAATAAAAACTGGTGGAAGTTTATCTCATAGTTTCAGTAATACCGTCTTTGTTATGTTGAATATGTGAAAGCAATATTAAGTACAACATCACAATTGAGAATAATATTTATATTAATATAGTTCTTTTTTCATTCTTATCATTAAAAGTTAGTAATAATTATATGAGTTTTAATATAAGAGCTCAAATACGGTATAAAAATTTTAGAATATGAAATTTTCAATTCAGGTAATTTAGGTAATGGATATTTGAGATTATAATATTAAAGGATGA